>UESW01002893.1:56187-147519 GCA_900491605.1 Calamus simplicifolius
GAGCTAGCAAGGAGCCAACTCAAGTCAACTTATGGATAAAAATCAATACCTATTTGGAAGCAAATTGGTATGAAGCTGTGTGAAGTCAAAGGAGTAGCATTCCTAAGAGCTTACTATGGTGGAGGAATATCATAGCCACCTCCTCTTTTTTTTTTTTTTTTACTTCATGATTTTGCCATCAAACACTAGAGTTAATTGGCGTGGTGCTCATAAGGCTAGCAACCTATGTTTCAAGAGGGCCTCTAGCAATGGTAATCATGTATCTTTTACATTCCTTCTTTTAGATATGTGGTGGGATGGCTTGTCAAATAATTTCTAATTTTTTTCTTTCATTATTTTAAAATTATAAGCTGTTGCAAAATCTTTTATTTTTACAATATTTTTAAGAAAATTATTCAAGAGCATGATCCAAATATCTGTTGTATGTTTGCCGATGGCTAATTTGAAAGCATAATTATTACTTGAAAGAAGGGGCTAGAGTGTATCTATTTTATAAATTATTAAACAAACAACTTTCCACATTTGTATGTATATGCGACGAGGCCCATTGGATCATTGGCGTCATTTAGGCTTGCTCAAGTGGTCTACGATGGCAGATTGTTTGGGAGAAAAGTCCTTCTGCATCGTGCACGATGCAGGAGCGCATGCATCACGTACAGTGATTGATTGCATGCGTATACGGCCACATATGCAGTACAAAAAGGATAAAAATATTTTCGGATATGTGGTCATACACGCATGCGGTCAATCACCGCGCGCGGTGCACAAATACTTTCCTTGTTTGGGATATGATTTCCATTGTGTAGTAAATGGGCCTCTAACAAGATACTGTTAGTTTGATCGGGTTAACTGGATAAAAAAATCTTGCTGCACCATGCATGATGTAAAATAAGCGCATTGCGCATGATGATTAATACATGATGCATGATATATGCATGTTAAAAATATATATATTATTGAGGGTAAAATTGCTATGCATCAATAATCGTGTACGTGGCTAAGGCTAGCCCTGATTCCTGCTCGCTGTGCGACACCCGCCAGAGATAAGTCAGCCTCGGTAAGTCGGGCGCCTTAGCCCCTCACCGAGCCAAGGATTCCCAAGGCGCGGATCAGTCTCTCGGCCCCAGCCGAGCTACTTCATCTCTCGGCCTAGCCGAGCTATATGTCTTTTGGCCCCTCGAGCCGAGCTATTGTCTTTCGGCCCCTCGAGCCGAGCTATTGTCTCTCGGCCCCTCCAGCCGAGCTATATTGTCTTTCGGCCCCTCTAGCCGAGCTATCGTCTCTCTGCCCCTCCAGCCGAGCTATATCGTCTTTCGGCCCCTCCAGCCGAGCTATATTATCTTTCGGTCCCTCGAGCCGAGCTATTGTCTCTCGGCCCCTGAGCCGAGCTATCGTCTCTGGCACCAGCCGAGCCATTTCATCTCTCGGCCTCAGCCAAGCTATTTTATCTTTCGGTCTCCTTAGCCGAGCTACTCCCACCACCCGGTCTTTCTGGCTGATCTTTCCTATCGCTCGGCCTAGCCCGAGCGATACCTATACCTCTGCGGAATTCGGCGGAAGAACTTGAAATAGTAAGATTCCAAACAGGAATCATATTTGAAAGTGGCCTAGAGCCCTGGAGCCTATGCCCCCACCAAATCTCGAGACATCAACAAGCTCTCCCAGCCGTCGATCCTCTAACTAACTAGATACGAATCTTACCGATCTCATAACAAACTAGATTCGGATCTCAACGGCTTTCAGACCCACGACGCTCCCAAGCAACCAGGTGATCCTCTATAAATACCACAGCCTCAGATCCTCTCAGGTACACCAACTCTTATGCGCACACTTGCTCACTGGCTCTCTCTCTCTTCTTCTGCCTTTGCTTTCGCCATTGGCGCTCCGCTCAGAGCTCTGGAGAGACTCTTCAGCGAGAGCCTTCTCCTCATTTTTGTTGACTATCGATCTCCACTGACTTGAGCATCGGAGAGTCTTCCGCAGAGGGCCACCCCCAATGCCTCTCGCGTGAGGACTGTCTTGCAGGTCCACCCAGTGGGAGCCCCATCTCGAAGCCCGATCGTGCCTGAGTCGGAGGACGGATTTTAGCAGCAACAAATTGGCGCTAGAGGAAGGGCCTCAAGTCCCTCAAAACTTGTGATCCAGGAGACAAGGATCTTAGTTTGCAAGAGAGCTCCTCCCATGGCCAACCGAAGAAGGCTACCTCCGAAGCCCGAGATTAGGTTGCCTCTCAAAACCTGATCCGTGAGCAGTGTTGCTGCCGCCACCGCCAGTCTAGACTCCATCACCACCGGCGGCCCCGGTGACCCAGGACCAGTTTGCCTTACTGGTCCAGTAAGTCCAGGCCCTGGCCCACCTGATTCAGGGGCGCTCTGAAGCCCCCCGTCCGGTGCTCATACCCTCACCCTCCTGGAGGATGCAGCCCCGCTCATCCAACGATCTCTTCTTCCAGCCGCATGGGGTTGCGGGCCCCCCTCGCTGCCCTAGGGAAGCTGAGCCAGCTCCCCATCGAGCCCGCAGCAAAGATCTCCCTAGATCTCGGTGGGCTCGACCTCTCTCCCGGTGTATTCTCACCATGATTCAACACCGTCTCATATTCTCCTCGTCCTGCACCTTCTGCTCTTCCTGACGAGGAGATCCGCCGCCAACTCCAAGAAATGCGTCAAGAGCTTGATGCCGCCAAGCAGGCCCATCCGCTTCAGAATAAAGCGGAGCAGGGCATCCCCTTCTCTAAGAAGATCATGAAGGAAGTGATTCCCTCCCACGTCAAGCTGCCTGCCATTGAGCCTTATCATGGCTCCTCCAACCCCGATGACCATCTTAGCAGCTTCCGGTCGATAATGATGTTCCACGGGCATCAGATGCGATCCTTTGCTGCGCTTTCCCTTCCACTCTCAGGGGATCTACCCGAACCTAGTTCAACGCTTTGAAACCAGGCTCCGTCAATTCATTTGATGAGCTGAGCCGCCTTTTCATCAGCCAGTTCATCAGTAGCCGCCACCGACGAAGGTCCGACTCCCTCTCTGAGGTTAAGTAGAGAGAGGGGGAGTCCCTGAAGAAGTATGGCCGTTTCAATACGGCCATGTTGGAGGTGGACCACCTTAATCATGAGGTGGCCATGTCCACCCTAGCAGGCAGAGTATTGAAGGAGAGCGACCTTTTACCTGGCCTTGGAGGTTAGCTACCCTCCAAACCTCTCCGACATGATGGCCTTGGCAGACAAGTATGCCAGAGTCGAAGAGTCGCGGAGAGCCGCCCGAAGCGAGCTAACGAAGAAGAAGGAGTCCAAGGGCTTCGATAGCACCGGCCTACCCGCCGACCAAGTCCACCTCCCGCCAGGATTCCCCACCGCCGCCAAGGAACCGTTCCTGGAGCCCGCCTAGGAGGTTCAACCGGTTCACTCCGCTTACCGCCCCAAGAGTGGAGATCCTCATGGAAATTGAGCGCCAGCTCCCGCAACCTCCTCCTCTCTGAGGGAATGCGGCCCGGAGAGATCCCGCCAAATATTGCTACCACCGCGACCATGGCCACGACACGAAGAGTGCTGGCAACTGAAGAATGAGATTGAAAGGCTCATCCAGCGGGGTAGACTGGATCGGTTCAGAGGAGCCCCCGAGCCAAGAAATGGGGGCGATCGCCAGCCTAGCCCCAGCAGCAACCTCCTCCCCCTCCAAATCCTTCGGTCGCTGGCCACATTAACGTGATTGAGGCGGTCGTGGTCCTTCAGGCGGGAGGGATGATGAAGAAGGTTCGGCGCCAAAGAAGGCGCGAACTGACGAGCTCTCTTTCTCTAACGATGACTTCCAGGGGATACAGTTCCCGCACGATGATGCATTAGTTGTATCTCTTAATCTGAACAACCATGATGTAAGCAGAATTCTCATTGATAGTGGAAGCTCCGTCAACGTTTTGTACCTCGATGTGTTTGTGAAGATGAAACTTCTCATGGAGAATCTTCGAGCCGTGGACTCCACCCTAATGGGTTCACGGCGATGTCATTACCCCGGAGGGGGTCGTCACCTTGACGGTCGTGTGGGGACTTGGCCCCGTGTGGCCACTGTGTATGCTGATTTCCTGGTGACCAAGCTCCGGTCGCCTTACAATGCAATCTTGGGAAGACCCGGCTTGATGTCTCTCAGAGCCACCGTCTCCATCCTGCATCTTGTTATGAAGTTTCCTACCGAGCGAGGGGTAGGCGTAGTTCGGGGAAGCCAAGCTATAGCTCGGTAGTGTTTCGTCACCAGCCTGCAATCCAGATTGCCCGAGGTCGATGGACTGGACGCTCGGGAGGACTTCGCCGCAGCGAGGAGAACCAGCTGAAGAGCTAGGAGGTGCCACTGGACGAAGCTCGGCCTGACCGAACCATAAGGATCGGGTCATTGCTGAAGGGGGAGGTTCGGCTAGAGCTGATCAATTTCCTCCGAAGGAATGCTGATGTCTTTGCCTGGTCAGCCTCAGATATGCCTGGGATTAGTCCGACATCCTTGTCCACGTCTTAATGTGGACAAGATGTCCGACCCATGAAGCAGAAGAAAAGAAGCTTCGCCCCTGACCGGCAGAGAGCAATTGAAGAAGAGGTGGACAAACTCATCAAGGCAAACTTCATTCGGGAGGTAAATTATCCGAGCTGGCTGTCCAATGTTGTTATGGTGAAGAAGTCGAACGGCAAATGGTGAATCTGCGTCGACTTCACCGATCTTAATAAAGCATACCCAAGGACGGCTTCCCTCTCCCTCGGATCGACCAGCTCGTGGATGCCACTTTCGGCCATCAGATGCTGACCTTCATGGATGCATACTCAGCTATAACCAAATTCGGATGGCACCCGAGGATGAAGAAAAGACCGCCTTTATAACTGACCGAGGTACCTACTATTACCGAGTCATGCCATTCGGTTTAAAGAATGCAGGCGCCACCTACCAAAGGCTGGTAAACAAGGTTTTCAAGGAGCAAATCGGTCGGAACATGGAGGTATACGTTGACGACATGCTGGTTAAAAGCAAGGAAGCTTCCCAGCATATTGAAGACCTCTCAGAGAGCTTCGTGACACTCCAGAAGTATCGGATGAAGCTCAATCCCACAAAGTGCGCCTTCGGTCACCTCGGGGAAGTTTTTAGGGTTCATGGTTTCTCAGCAAGGTATCGAGGCCAACCCGCAGAAGATTCAGGCCCTCCAGCAAATGGCGCCCCCGACATCCATCAAAGAAGTCCACGCCGGGGAGGATTGCGGCCCTCAACCGCTTCGTGGCTCGGTCGGCCGAGAGGAACCACCCTTTCTTCAAAGCTCTCGATCTGCCAAGAACTTTCAATGGACTCCTGAATGCCAAAAATCATTTGAAGACCTCAAGAAGTATCTCGGCTCACCGCCTCTCCTCAGCAGCCCCAATCCGGAGAAATGCTAGTTTCAGAAAGCACGATTAGCTCGATTTTGGTCAGAGAAGAGAAGAAGACCCAAAAGCCGATCTACTATGTAGCAAACTGCTCCGGGACGCCGAGACAAGGTACACTCGAATTGAGAAGCTAGTGCTGGCCCTGATAACATCGGATCGGAAGTTGCGACCATATTTCCAGGCGCATTCTGTGATGGTCCTCACCCACCAGCCATCAAGGCGGTGGTCCACCGCCTCGAGACATCAGGAAGAATGGCAAAATGGGCCGTTGAATTAAGCGAGCATGATATCCAATATCAACCTCGCTCGGCCATCAAAGCTTAGGTTCTAGCCGACTTCCTCCTTGAATGCACTATCCCAGAAGATGGCTCCGCTCCGGACTCCTCCGAGTATCCAAGATCGAATGCCCTGTGGCTGCTCCACGTCGACAATCCTCCAACGCCAATGGCTCCGTGCTGGTTTAGTCCTCACCAGCCCAGAGGGGGCGACCTTCGAGTACAGCGTTCGATTCTCCTTCCTAGCCTCCAACAACGAAGCCGAATATGAAGCTCTACTCGCCGGACTCCGAATCGCCCGTGATAAAGTGAAGAAGCTGAATGCCTTTACCGACTCTCAGCTGGTAGCTGGTCACGTGCAGGGCGAGTTTGAGGCCCGAGAGCCAAACATGATTCGGTATCACCAAGAGGTGTGGAACCTACTTTCTCACTTCTCTGAATTCGAAGTTGTCAAATCCCCAGATCCGAAAATGCACATGATCTATTATCCTAACTGCGGAATCAATGAGTTCTGAGCAAAATTTCACTTGGAAATCTTGGAAAAGCCCAGCATCATGGAGGCGGACCGAGTGATGCAGATTGAGGTCGAACCATCCTGGTTCAATCCCATTTTGAAGTGTCTTAGAGAAGGGTGCTCCCAGTCGACCGCAAAGAGGAAGGAAGCTGAGATTACAAGCTACCCACTATGTGCTGATCAACGACCAGCTCTATAAGCGATCCTTTTCTATGTCGCTGCTCAGATGCCTTCGTCTGTCTGAGGCTGACTATGCACTTCGGGAGGTGCACGAGGAATTTTGGCAGTCATCTGGGGAGTCGATCTCTATGTCATAAGGTGCTGCGCCAGGGATATTACTGGCCAACCATGCAAAAGGATGGTGATGATCTCGTCTAAGCTTGTGACCCATGTCAGAGGCACTCCAACATCCAAAGGCTCCCCTCCGCCAGTTTGGTCCCTATTTCCTTCGCTTGGCCCTTTGCTAAGTGGGGGATGGATATTCTTGGCCCTTTTCCCCTCGCCACTGGACAGAGGAAGTTCTTATTCGTCACCATTGATTACTTCACCAAGTGGGTCGAGGCCGAGGCAGTGGCCCAGATAACCGAAGCTCGGGCCAGGGACTTCGTGTGAAATCCATCATTTATCATTTTGGTCTTCCACATACCATCATCACCGACAACGGCAAATAGTTCGATAATCCCAGGTTTTGGGAGTTCTGCGGGGATCATGGCATCGTTCATCACCTCACATCAGTAGGGCATCCACAAGCCAACAGAGAAGCGAGGTAACAAACCGGACCCTACTTCAAGGGATTAAAGCTGGCTCGCCAGAGCCCGAGGCAGATGGGCGGATAAACTTCATATGTTCTATGGGCCTACCGCACCACCCAGAGAATCCCACTGGCGAGACCCCGTTCGGATGGCCTTTGGCATGGAAGCCATCATCCCTATGGAGATAGGTCTCTCCTCTCGCGAGTGGAAGGCTACTCAGAAGAAACTAACGATGAGCGGCTCCGCACCAATCTCGACTTGGTGGAAGAGATCAGGGAAAAGGCTCGAATTAGAATGGCCGCGTACCAGCAAAGAGTGGCCCGTTACCATGCCTCTAGAGTCAAAGGGAAATCCTTCTCCCCCGGTGATCTTGTTCTCCGAAAGGCATCCATCTCTAAGCTGCTGGAGCAAGGAAAGCTCTTGTCAAACTAGGAAGGCCCCTACCAAGTAGCGGAGGTCATCGGACTGGCACCTACAAGCTCTAGGACTAAGCGGGAGATCCATTCCCCGGACGTAGAGTTCGGACAATCTCTGCATATACTATAGTAGGGTACGCCTCTTTGACTTGCCTCATTTATAACTTTGGCGTCTTATTCCTGTTATCCATGACATGGTCGTTTCTTTGAAAAAGTTATGATAAGAAACGGATACCTCTTGCCCACTCTGGGCACCACCGAGCTATCTCACCGAGCTTCGAATTAAATCTCCATACCTCGGCTGGCCGAGCCTTTAAATTGAATCTCCGAACTTTGGTTGGGCCGAATCCTACTTGATAAAGACTCGGTATGGCCGAGCGCCCCCAGTGTGACTGATAATCAAATAGTCTTCAACACATAGTTCGGATTCGGGCAGCTTACAAGCCCCGGCCGAATCAAACGATCTTCAAAGCTCCGTTCGGATTCGGGCAGCTTGCAAGTCCCGGCCGAACCAAACAATCTCCAAAGCTTCATTCGGATTCGGGCAGCTTATAAGCCCCGGCCGAACCAACTATCTCCTAAACTTCGTTCGGATTTGGGCCGCTTATAAGTCGGCCGACCTAAATGTTCTCCTAAAACTTAGCTCGGATTCGGGCTACTTACAAGCCCCGACCAACCTAAACGTTCTCCTAAAACTTAGCTCGGATTCAGGCCGCTTACAAGCCCCGGCCGACCTAAACGTTCTCCTAAAACTTAGCTCGGATTCGGGCCACTTACAAGCCCCGGCCGACCTAAACGTTCTCCTAAAACTTAGCTCGGATTCGGGCTGCTTACAAGCCCCGGCCGACCTAAACGTTCTCCTAAAACTTAGCTCGGATTCGGGCCGCTTACAACCCCGGCCGACCTAAATGTTCTCCTAAAACTTAGCTCGGATTCAGGCCGCTTACAAGCCCCGGCCGACCTAAACGTTCTCCTAAAACTTAGCTTGGATTCGGGCATCTTACAAGCCCCGGCCGACCTAAACGTTCTTTTGAACTTTGTTCGGATTTGGGCCGCTTACAAGCCCTGACCGACCTATCGGTCTCCAAAACGCAAAACATTGTTCGATGGGGACAAACATCTTGGGGATGGCAGCGAAAATAGAAGTCGCAAAAAACCTCCCTTATTTATCATAAAGGAAACAACAAAGAGGAAAAGAAAAGATAAAAAGAACCCTACAAGGGCTTATCGTCTTTCCCGGGAGCCACCGAGCCCTCCTCACGCCGAGCCAACTCGGCAACCTGTTGACGAAGGGACGCTATTTCCCCTTCCTGCCGGCTGATAACACGGTGAAGGAGCTCGACCTCCCTCATCGAAATGGCTAGATATCGCTCGGCCGTTCTTTGAAGCCTCTCATGGCTCGCGAACGCTGATGCCAGAACCACTCCATCAACAGTCACTGCAATACGACTCCCCGGGAGTCCCTGCGGCCGTTAGCACCGCCGCTCGGCCCTTGAGTCGATCGCCTTTCACCGTCGGAGGCCATATCCACACTCAAGAGTCGTTGGGAGACTAGCTGAAAGGATGACCGGCACAGGCATCCCTCTCGTCCATATTTAAACCACTCCCGGTGAGTATTTCAATCATTCAAGTCATTAATCTCGACCCATGGAAACTCACCACGCGTCATCGCCTCAGTAGGCGCTTGCGGGAGACGAGGGGTCGCGCCCCCTCATCGAGGAAGATCGGAAGCATCGACAAGATACGAGGAACTCCCCCTTTTTCTAGGGACCAGGCTCTCTCGGTTTACCAAACCTTTCTGAAATAAATGTTCTCGGAAGCCTGCCAGACTCCCTCGAATTGGGCATCATTGAAAAGACGCGAAAAAGCGCGTCAGCAATCAGCATAGCCCGCCTCCCTTGAGGATAACCAAGTCATAAAACTTGGGCGCCCCCATGCGTCGCTCGGATAACCCTCATCCTCTTTGGCAGCCCGCACCAGAATCTACATTTGCTGCATGAGCCAAACAAAATATCATACCTCGGCAACAACCGAGTGATATCCTTCATACCTCGGCAACAAATGAGTGATATCCTTCATACCTCGGCAACAATCGAGTGATATCCTGAAGCTTCGGCTCAGTCGAGTAACTTCTCCAACGCTCTGACACAACTAAGGCGTCCCATTATACCTCGGCAGAGGCAAACGACCTCCCACTATTCAACAACAAAGACATGTCACGAACTGTCTTTCCCTGCCGAAGTACCTGCCTCATTCTGCAAAAAGGATCATGCCTACCTCATGAGTCCGCAGGACCACCCAGGTCCCTCTTTGACTCAATCATGGATATACGCTTTCTCCGTTGAGGACCGGACACTGGCCTTAGAAGAACTAAGCCGCGATAGCGCTGCCGAAATATGCTACAACATAAAAAGCGTAATATGGGAGTAACAACTCTCAGCACAGAAGAGGCAGAGACTAAAGGAAGAAGGAATGAAAACTTTCTTTATTTCTTCATCAAAAGAAAAGTTACGACCTCCTAAGAGGAGTTACAAGTGCATCAAAGCATAAAAAATGAAAATGAGTAAATAGCTCGGCTGAACTGCTTCAGTCAGCTTCAGTTAATAATGACATTTCGGCGTTTGACCCAAGAAATCAGACAAACCAGATAGCTCGCCCTGAACCACCAGCTAGGGCCGATCCAGCACTCCACGGGTCCTCTGGATGAATTAAGAGATCCAAAAAGAGATATAGACCCATGGATGCTGATTCTAAGGATGCTTCCCCCTGGGTGGAATGCTGGGTTGCAGGTCGCCGCCTGATTGAGAGAGCTAGGGGACCATCAGCCCCACGCTGCTCTCAACTCCCTCTCCACATGGCAAAGGATTCCCCTCAGAGAAGAGCCGAGAATCCAGCCCGACGGAGAAGGAAAACTTCGTGCGTGCTACGGGGGTGCCTATGCACTTCCTACCCTGCGTCCCCCGAAGCAAACCACAAAGGACACACAAGAAGCACATATGTGCGCTCTCCGTGTGATCTCTGCGGACCTCCTGTGCGCTCTCTATATGATCTCCGAAACTCCTCCCTCAAGGATGAGCCGCTCTTCAGCGACTCCTTTATCACCCCAGCTATCTGGGGGAAGACAAATTGCAAAAGAAAAACTCATTCCCTCCACTCTCAGCTTTAGGGACACAGACATTATGAAAAATTTCTACGAACACACATAGAAGATAGTCTTGGAGTATGGCCTAACACGGCCCCTTCCTCCCCTTTTTATAGGCAAATGGATCGGGAGCAGCTATCAAAGCAGAATGCCCCAAGATTCAAAATGCCCACGCTGCCATGTGGCCTCCCAGGATGAAAGTAGCACCCTTTGATGTGCGCCAAACGTGTTACTCAGCCCATGATGTATGCCAGAAGATCTCCTCTGATCCCGGATCATGGGTCATAATTGCAGAAAATTGCCCGCTGATCTTAGAGATACGGGCATACCTGGGAAATTGCCCGGTGAAAACGACACCCTCCAATGGCAAACAAGCGCTTGCGTCGTACATTGAAACCACCCGCGTTGGAAAAAGACGACATAATAAATGTCCTCGTAAAGTCCCGAAGCGACCTTTTGTAGACCACAGAGCCGTATCATCTACTTCGGCAAAATGAAGGTCAACTCGCCTTGGAAAAGATAAGGCACTGACAGAATAGTAAAGAGGCACAAAAGCAAGTACTCCTCAATAAACGTACCTCGACGTTCCCTTCTCCGGCTCAACTACCCATTGTGCTTTAGTAGCACAAACCGAGATATTGCATTGTGCTTCCATCCAAGGCCAAAGCTACTTCTATACTTCGGAATAAACCGAAGTATCTCTTTTCAGTCCAGCATGACTGAGCGTTAACCTACACTCCAACCCAGGTAGAGATAGCTGCCTTTTATCTCATCGATAACAAGCACTCATTGTACTTCGGCTAAAGCATGAGCGCTATTCCTTGAATCTTGCCAAGGTGGCCAGAAATCCCCCAAGAGAGTGGCTCACTTATAAGACTTGCACGATGAAAGCAAGCATTTCAAAGACAGCAGCAAGCACAAAAGCTACGGAAACTTTTCTCTTCATTCATCATAGAAAGGGTGACAGAAAAGAAAGAAAAATACATCGGCCCTCACAGGGGCTTGTCATTTTCTCCAGGAGCTGCTGAGCCCCCCCCTCGCTGCAGAGCCGGCTCGCCCACCAGTTGCTTAAGGGATGCCACCTGCTTCTCCAATCGGCTATTAGCCTCGCGGAGGAGCACAATCTCCCTGGTAGAGACAATCATGTATTGCTCGACCGCCTTTTGGAGTTGCTCGTGGCTTGCAAACGATGATGCCAGGACTTCCCCGTCGATGGTTATTCTAGTACGGCCCCTGCGGATCCCCCAACGGGCATTGACGCTGTTGACTGGTGCTCCGGCTGATCTCCCTCCATCCTCGGAAGCCATCTTGCTATCACAAGTTTAGATAAACCAACAAAAGATCGGCAGAGGAAATGGTTAGTGATGGCCTACCACCCACTGGTATTTAAACTACTTTGGGCGAGTACCCCAATCGCCCGAGCCATCAGCCCCAACACCACTGCCATAAAGCCTCGCCATGCATCGTTGCTTCAGTGGCTGCTCACGGGAAGTGAAGAATCGCTTCCTCTTTACCGAAAAGGATAAGTAAATGACGGTGGGAAATTCAGCAAACCCCCTTTTTCGGGATCAAACTCCCTCCAAAAGTGCATCCACTTTCTCGCCTTGACCAGGCCGAGCTACCTAGCTTCAGCTCCAACCGAGCTATCCTCATATCTCGGTCCTGCTCGACCTACCCCTATACCTCGGCCTTGACCGGGATGTTTATTCAGGTCCGAGCTAAGTCGACCAAACAATGCGGATAGGCCATGAGCTGCTCGCGGTCGAAAGAAAACTTGAGACAAAAGACCATTCAAGAAAGATAATCACGTAGAAGAAAAAGGTCCATTTCTTGAAAACATCAATCGGGTTACAAGTTTGAAAAACAAAAAAAAACATACAGATAACCCTCAAGAATCAGGGTTGGGAACTGCCCCAGCGGCCTTGGCAGTTTCCTCGGTGACGTTCGGGGGAGCTTGACTTGTTTTACCCTTTTCAAACACTGTTGTTTCCCCGGTGGTATGACGAGTATGCCTTTCAGGAGCCGCAGCCTCACTGGCATCTGGAACAATGTCAGGATCGGCATCTGAAACATTGTCATATTCGTCCTCTTCATCCCCTGGGGAACAAGCCTCGAAGGTTTCAACATCCAAAAAGGAGAGGTCTCATTCTAGATGCTCCTTGGATATCTTACTTCGAGTTTCCTCCACACCAAGCTGGAAGGCGTCGGCACATGTTGCATCTTGTTCGCCCTGAGTAGAGCGAGCCGCATTTCCATTTCAGCAACCTGATTCCGCAGTAAGACAATCTGCTCCTCGGTCTCACTGACCTGCCTCTCGAGCTCTGAGTTCCTCCCTCGACTAGAGGCCAGTTCCCCTTGCAGGGTCTGCGTCTGGTTTTGATTCTCCAGCTCCGCCTTTTTCATCTGTAAAAACAGAATTAGCCAATGCCACGGTGAGCCAGTAAAGAAAGCTAAAATAGGGATAGATCCATACCTCCTCCTCCTGCCGAGCTAACTTCTTGGTCAGCTCCTTGACCTCATCAACAGCCCTCAGTTTATCAGCCCTAACTCGCTCAACTCTGCTCTTGAGGTCATTGATCTTCGACTGCCTACCATCAGCTTCCCCCCAGGCTTGGGAAAGCTCAATATTGAGTTGGTTTAGCCTTTCCTGGTGCCACTTGATCCTGTCATCCCTGTCGGCGATACCACGGTTGAGTTGCCGCACTTTCTCCTCCAACTCGCCAAGCATTTTATTCAGGCGGTTTCTCTCCTCAACGGCCTCTCTCCTCTGCCTGCCTAGGCTTTCGCTAAACTGTTTCTTGACAGTTTTCATTTCTCTGGAATGCCTGGATTTGATCTGCGATAACTCCAAGCACGTGTCATCGAACTTCGCCAGGAGCCTGCGTAGCTCTTTCACTTCAAGCCTTATCTTGGACGCGTCATCTAGGGCTGCTTGATGCAATACTCTCATCCTTTCCAAATTCTCGTTGTTGATGCCCAGAAGTTGTTCAAAGGTATCAGACGCCTCCGCTCGCGATCGAAGCTTGACGTTGACTCTTCTGGCCTAGGCGACGGCCCCTGTTGCTAGGCTCAGGAGCCAGCATAGTGCCCTAGTAATCAAAGCACTCTGCAGAATGAAACACAAGTGAGAAAAGCGCGACCGAGCTAACCAGAAAGCATTTGCTACTCGGGAATAGTAACTCACCCGGAAGATGTAGGACCTGGCTAGCCCCATGAGGATGGAATTGTTGATCTCGAGGAGAAGGTGGACATCCTTCAAAACATTCTGCTGGCCAAATGCGGCATCAACAAGGTTAGGTCCGTGAATTTATCCGTCGAGGGATCCGCGCCTGGGTACAGTACTGACCTCATTAGGGCAGCAAATGCCACCTCGACGGCCGAGTCCAACTACCAGGCTGACTGTCCCCGTTCGAAGGATCGATCTGGGCGACCTCCAATTGAGAAGCCTTTGACCTCTTGGCCTCCTCCAGCAGAATTCTAGCTTGGCCTTCCTCAGATAACTCGGCCAGCCCAAGCGCCAGTTTTCCCGAAGCTTTGGTGGAGGAAGCTTCGGCCGCAAGATTCTCACCTTGCCCTATCCCCTCGTCCGAGTTTCTTCCCTCGATCGTAGGCACCTACTCCTCCCCTGCAGGCTCCACCAAGGTTTCAGTCTGTTCACCAGTTGCCCCAACCTCTCCAGGAAGAGGCTCTCCAGCCGTAGACTCCTTGCGGGCCTCTGCTACAGTCGGCCCGACGTCGCCGCCTCTGAATCCCTCCGGAGGGAGCCCCCCAATGGAAAGCTTGCCTTGAGCCTCGACGATTGCAGTCGCTCCCTCCTGTCCTCCTACCAAGGCTAGAGATGTTTCTTCGCTTGGAGGAGAACCCTCAGGGGCACCGACCTCCGCCGTGCCAGCCATTGGCTCATCTTCCAAAGGAGGGGCTTCCGGACAAGCCAACGAAGTCTCGTCCGGGCTATCTACTATTTCCACCACTAAAGGACAAGGGATCTCAGCAGTCCTCTTTGAGTCCTCTATTTTCAGCGCCCCCACCATGGTTACCCCAACCTTCGGCGAGCGCTCTTCGAAAAAGCGAGCCCTCTTCTCAGGCTTGCGTTTCTCTCCACCGCTGCTCTCACTCGGGCGTTTGCTCATCCTTTTCTTTATGCGGCCCGATAGTTCAGACTTCTTGGCTGCGATAACAGAGAATAAGCGGTCAAACCGAGATATCTTTGCTTGAGTAAAATCAATGGAAAAACAAAAGGACTCACCATGCGGGTCGAGGGGCTAAGCCCGGCGATGAAGAGAGACTCCTTCGACAATAAATCATTAGCCGAAAACGTCTTGCCATCACAAAGGACCTCCAAGTCCTCCTCCTGTTCAAACAGAGTCGAATGTGCTTCCACATCCCAAACAAAGTTTCCCCATCACCGGGGAAAATTGGAGCCGATGTTCCCTTCGGCAATAAAGAATCTAACCTTCCACTCCTTTATAGACGATGGTTTGTTTGTTATCGTCTTGAATGACCTCCGAGGTCTGATGTAAGGCCACTCTGACTTCCTCCCAGGTATCAAATGGAAACAGGCACGAAAGAGAGGAAGGGTTGCCATTACCTGAATCCGGCTACACATTGAGATAAATCCGATGATGCTGCGCCAACTGTTGGGAGCCACCATCATCGGGCAAATATTGTAAAATCTCATAATCTCCTTCACCAAGGGATACAAGGGAAATCGGAGGCCCGCCTTTAGGCTGTCTTCATAAAGAAAGACCCCATTCTCCAGATCCTGCAAAACCCTATGCTCGGGCTCCGGCAATATTAGAAGAACATTTGAGGGAATGCCGTACTGTTGACGTATTCTCCCCAAATCCTCGGCAGAAATCTCCAAAACCATGTCATCGGGGCTCATCATTTTTGCTAGCCGAGAGAAGCACCGAGCGAGATTGTGGAGGAAGCAAAGAGCAAGATTCTCCAAAGAGGAACGAAAGAGCGCTGTGAACAGGAACGACACTGTTTTGACTTTGCTTTCCCCCAAAGAAACCGCCTTAAGAGAAAGATAAGGCATCTCACTCGAGGCACTCGGAACCGCCATTGTGGATGACGTGAAAACCAGGATTTGCTACGTGGTGATTCCCCAACCGTTGCCCCAAAGAAGCCTTACCCACAAAGGCACGACAGCCGCGCGGCATTAAATAGGGCATCATTGCGCAGGCTGTCAACTTCGGATCCCTCCGTTCAAATTGTGCTATCTGGAATTATACTCCCTATGCCCGAACCTACGCTTCGAACTAGGGAGTGAGGGGCATGTGTTGAGGGGTAAAATCACTATGCATCAATAATCGTGTACGTGGCTAAGGCTAGCCCTGATTCATGCTCACTGTGTGACACCCGCCAGAGATAAGTCAGCCTCGGTAAGTTGGGGCACCTTAGCCCCTCACCGAGCCAAGGATTCCCAAGGCACGGATCATGTCTCTCGGCTTCAGCCGAGCTATTTCGTCTCTCGGCCCCAGCCGAGCTATATTGTCTTTCGGCCCCTCGAGCCAAGCTATTGTCTTTCGGCCCCTCGAGTCAAGCTATCGTCTCTCGGCCCCTCCAGCCGAGCTATATTGTCTTTCGGCCCCTCGAGCCGAGCTATCGTCTCTCGGCCCCTCAAGCCGAGCTATATCGTCTTTCGGCCCCTCGAGCTGAGCTATCGTCTCTCGGCCCCTCCAGCCGAGCTATATTGTCTTTCAGCCCCTCAAGCTGAGCTATCATCTCTCGACCCCTCCAGCCGAGCTATATCGTCTCTCGGCCTCTCGAGCCGAGCTATATCATCTCTCGGCTCCTCGAGCCGAGCTATTATCTTTCAGCCCCTCGAGCCGAGCTATCGTCTCTCGGCCCCTCGAGCTGAGCTATCATCTCTCAGCACCAGCTGAGCCATTTCATCTCTCAGCCTCAGCCGAGCTATTTTATCTTTCGGTCTCCTTGGCTGAGCTACTCCCACCACCCAGTCTTTCTGGCCAATCTTTCCTATCGCTCGGCCCAGCTCGAGCGATACCTATACCTCTGTGGAATTCGGCGTGGAAGAACTTGAAATAGTAAGATTCCAAACAAGAATCATATCTGAAAGTGGCCTAGAGCCCTGGAGCCTATGCCCCCACCAAAACTCGAGACATGAACAAGCTCTCCCAGCCGTCGATCCTCTAACTAACCAGATACGAATCCTATCGATCTCATAACAAACTGGATTCGGATCTCAATGGCTTTCGGACCCATGATGCTCCCAAGCAACCAGGTGATCCTCTATAAATACCACAGCCTCAGATCCCTTCAGGTACGCCAACTCTTATGCGCACATTTGCTCACTGGCTCTCTCTCTCTTCTTCTCTGCCTTTGCTTTCGCCATTGGCGCTCCGCTCAGAGCTCTGGAGAGACTCTTCAGCGAGAGCCTTCTCCTCATTTTTGTTGACTGTCGATCTCCACTGACTTGAGCGTCGGAGGGTCTTCTGCAGAAGGCCACCTCCAACACCTCTCGCGTGAGGACTGTCTTGCAGGTCCACCCAGACAGGAGCCCCATCTCGAAGCCCGATCGTGCCCGAGTCGGAGGATGGATTTCAGCAACAACATATAGATATATATACATACATATACATACATATATACATATATACATATATATACAAATATATACATACATATATACATACATACATATACATAGATACATATACATACATATACATACATACATATACATAGATATATACATACACATACATACATATACATACATACACATACATACAAACACATACATACATATACATACATATGTACATACATACATGTACATACATACACACATATGTATGTATGTACATACATATGTACATACATACACACATATGTATGTGATGGGGCCAGTTGAACCCATAAAAAATAAAATTTTTTGGATGGCCCCAAAGGCCGACAGACTCCAGCGTCGGCCTCCATCGCCAGCCTCCAGCGCTGGCCAAAGGCCGACAGACTCCAGCGCCAGCCTCCAGCGCTGGCCAAAGGCCGACAGACTCCAGCGCCAGCCACCAGCGTTGGCCTCCAGCGACAGCCGCCAGCGTCGGCCTCCAGCGTCGACCTCCATCGCCAGCCTCCAGCACTGGCCAAAGGCCGACAGACTCCAGCGCCAGCCGCCAGCGTCGGCCGCCAGTGTTGGCCTCCCACGACAGCCTCCAGCATCGGTCTCCAGCGTCGGCCGCCAGTGTCGGCCTCCAGCGATGGCCTCCAAGGCTGGCACATCAAAGGCCGACACCTGCCAAGACCGACCTCTCCAAGCCAGGCCGCCCCGGCACATTCCTAGCCGGCCCCGGCGTCTCCAAGCCAGGCAGCCCCGGTACATTCCCAGTCGGCCACGGCGTGTCCAAGCCAGGCGGCCCCGGCACATTCCTAGCCGGCCCCGGCGTCTCCAAGCCAGGAGGCCCCGGCACATTCCTAGCCGGCCCCAGCGTCTCCAAGCCAGGCGGCCCTGGCACATTTCCAGCCGGCCACGGCATGTCCAAGCCAGGCGGCCCCGGCACATTCCTAGCCGGCCTCGGCCTCTGCAAGCCAGGCCGCCCCGGCACATTCCTAGCCGGCCCCGACGTCTCCAAGCCAGGTGGCCCCGGCACATTCCCAGCCGGCCACGGCGTGTCCAAGCCAGGCAGCCCCGGCACATTCCTAGCCGGCCCCGGCGTCTCCAAGCCAGGCAGCCCCGGCACATTCCTAGCCGACCACGGCATGTCCAAGCTAGCCGGCCCCAGCACCAACCAGGCAGCCCCTACTTCTCCAAGCATGTCGGCCCCGACACTTGCTCCGCGTCTCCAGTCCTGCCGAGTCGGCCAAGGCCACCCCTGGCCGGTACGACTCGGACCCGGCGTCCCCCATCCTGCCGAGTCGGCCAAGGCCGTCCTCGGCCGGCCCAACTCGGCCCCGCCATATCTAGACCCGCCGAGTCGGCCAAGGCCATCCCCGGCCGGTCCGACTCGGACCCGACGCCCCCTGTCCCGCCGAGCCGGCCAAGGCCGTCCTCAGCCGGCCCGACTCAGCCCCGTCGTCTCCAAGTCTGCCGATTCGGCCCCGCCTCGGCACTGCCTTGCCGGCTGGACGGGCCCCGGCCATCTCAGGTTGACCCAGCTCGGCCCTGACAAGACGGGACCCCCCGATTCCCGCCAGATCAGCCCCAGCGGTTCAAAAAACCACCTCTCTGACGTGCGCCACCCAACAGCCCGGCTACCGATGGGACGTAACCCACCAACCAGCCCAGATTCATGCAACGGCTCAGCAGACCTTCTGACTTCATGAAAACCCACGTGATGGTGCCAGCGTCAACCCCTATAAAAGGATAAATTACATCGAAAACTGGGTAACGCACATTTTAACACTCATTTTACACACTTGATGCGCTAACTCTCAAAGGAACTACCAGATCCTTCTGAGACCTCTCCCTCCTCGAGAGCTCTCTCGAGCTCCTTCTCTACTGTGACCTCTGTCACTAACTTGGGCATCGGAGGGTCCCACTGGAGAACCCTCTCCGGTCTTGGGACTTCTTTGCAGGCAACCCGGTGAAGAAGAAGAGCCTCCATCCCCGACGTCCAGGAGGGGTGATCGAGCGTCATCAGATTGGCGCGCCAGGTTGGGGGCGATAAGAAAGAGGTAGCGAACGATCTTCCGGAGCTACATCCTTCGTCCCCTCTCTTCTCCCAGAAGCCATGGTGGTGACGCGGGCTCAGGATGCCTCCGTCAGCTATCCGACGGGGCTCATCCCGCCGGCTAGGCAGCAGGAGGCCGCTCCCCCCGCTACTAACCCTCCGGTTGCTGGCCCACCACTGGACGCCACTGTCCAAACAGCGGAGCGGCTGGCAACCCTCTTCCAGCAAGTTCAAAATCTCACCGCCATGGTCCACGGGCTCTAGCAGTAGCAGTCCGTGGCCACCCAACACCAAACTGCTCCGCCCGCCAGCCAGCAGTCGGTGAGGGGAGGCTCCCCCCACCGGGGGACCGGCCAACGTCAAGCTTCCCCCAGGAAGCCTCGCCGCGAGCCCTCCAAGCGGCCACGGTCTCCTGGCCATGGCCCCAGTGAATTTCCTCCCAAGCCACATCACCACGAGGAACCCAGGCGGAAGTCCCGACTTCCGTCTCCATCTCCTTCCGCCTCCTCTTCTTCTTCTTCCTCCGAGCCACCTCGGAGGGCCCCAACGATCAGCCGCCAGGCGGAGGAACGCCTGGAGGAGTACAACAGGCGACTAGACGAGCTCGCCAAGAAGATCAACCATCAGTCGGAGGATGAGTTCGACATTCGTCCTCCTTACACCCGCCATATACTGGAGGAACCGGTTCCCTCCAGGTTCCACTTCCCCCAGGTGGACCCGTACGACAGTACGACCGACCCTCTCGACCACCTCAAAAGTTACAAGGCTATGATGCAAATCCAGGGCACCCCAGACGCCCTCCTCTGCAAGGCCTTCCCCGCAACTCTGTGGAAGGCCGCACGTGCATGGCACTCACGCCTGCCCCCTCACAGCATCGACTCCTTTCGAGAGCTGGAAAGGGCATTTTTGGCCCACTTTGATGCCTGCCGCCCGATCCCAAGGGTGGCAGACAGCCTCTTCTTCGTCCGCCAGAAGGAAGGAGAGTCACTGTGGGACTTCGTGTCCCAATTCAAAACTGCCGCCCTCGAGGTCTACCATCTCGACGATGTGGTGGCCTTCCTAGCGCTGAAGCGGGGACTCCTTCCGTCCCGCTTCACTTTCTCTCTGGATAAGAAGCCTCCGAGCTCTTATTCCGACCTCCTCCTCCGGGCCCAGAAGTACGTCCGTGCTAATGAGGCTGACTCGTCCAGAAGGGAAGCCGGCAGGAGTTCCAATAAGAAGCCAACCTCCATGGAACCAGCTGAGGGACGATCCAGGCAGCCCGAGCCACCCAGTCGCTTTGACCAACGGCCCCAGGCGCTGGTTCCTAAGGGGCGGTTTACTCCTCTCATGGCTCCGATCTCCCACATCCTGCTAGAGATTGAGGAGGAGCCGTACTTTCAATGCCCACATCCCCTAAAGTCAATAAACCCCCACAACAAAGAGCTTTACTACCGGTATCACCAAGATTGTGGGCATGACACCAAAGATTGCCGCCAGTTGAAGAAGGCCATTGAAAAGTTTATCCAGCAGGGCCACTTGGGCAAGTTCGTTCGAGAAAACCTCACGGCCCCGGGTGCGTCGGCACCTCCAGCGCCTCAGATTTGCCTCAACAATGCCCCAACGGAAGGAACAATAGCATGACCTCATGAGGGGCGAGCAGCAGCTCGGAGAGCCGATGGAAGGAAGCAAGCTGGCATCAAAATGGGAAGCTTCTCCCCCACATTTGGAATGCGAACGGTACTCTTAGTAGCTTGCTGATCCTTTAATAAAGTATTATTCAGAATATCCTTGTCTTATCATGTCTTAGGATGAGTGTATTTCTTAGACAAAGACCGACTCCGCATCGGCGCTAAAGACCAACTCCGCGTTGGCAACAAAGACCAACTCCGCGTTGGCAACAAAGACCGACTCCGCATCGGTGCCAAAGACTGACTCCGTGTCGGCAAAAAAGACCGACTCCGCGTCGGCACCAAAGACTGACTCCGTGTTGGCAACAAAGACCGACTCCGCATCGGCACCAAAGACCGACTTCGCGTTGGCAACAAAGACGCCAAAGACTGACTCCGTGTCGGCAACAAAGACCGACTCCGCATCGGCAACAAAGACCGACTCCACGTCGGCACCAAAGACCGACTCTGCGTTGGCACAAGGACTGACTCCGCGTTGGCACCAAAGATTGGCTCCGCGTCGGCAACAAAGACCGACTCCGCATCGGTACCAAAGACCGACTCCGCATCGGCACCAAAGACCGACTCCGCATCGGCAACAAAGACCAACTCCACGTTGGCAACAAAGACCGACTCCGCATCGGCAACAAAGACCGACTCCGCATCGGCAACAAAGACCGACTCCGCATTGGCAACAAAGACCGACTCCGCGTCGGCACCAAAGACCAACTCCGCGTCGGCACGAGGACCGACTCCGCGTTGGCACCAAAGACCAGCTCCGCATCGGCAACAAAGACCGACTCCGCGTCGGCATCAAAGACCGACTCCACGTCGGCACCAAAGACCGACTCCGCGTCGGCAACAAAGACCAACTCCGCGTTGGCAACAAAGACCGACTCGGCGTCGACGCCAAAGACCGACTCTGCATCGGCGCCAAAGACCAACTCCGCGTTGGCAACAAAGACCAACTCCGCGTGGGCACCAAAGACTGGCTCCGCGTCGGCAACAAAGACCGACTCCGCATCGGCACCAAAGACTGACTCCGCGTCGGCACCAAAGACCAACTCCGCGTTGGCAACAAAGACCGACTCCGCGTCGGCGCCAAAGACCAACTTCGTGTTGGCAACAAAGACCGACTCCGCGTCGGCACCAAAGACCGGCTCCGTGTCGGCACCCTCAAGCTCAAGACCTGCGGATTCCAATCAACGGAGTTTCCTAGGGGGCAGACAAACCCCCAAGCTGGTTCAAAGGGAGCTCACTGGCATCGCAGCCCACGGGACACCACTCGGCCCCGGCACGGCGGTGCCCCCGAGTCGGTTAAGACCCTAAAGGCCCCGTACCCCACTGAGTCGCCCCTCGCAGCGGTTCTCACACCCCCGAGGCGGTTCAAAAGGAACCTGACGCTCTCAGCTCTCAGGTCATCCTCCTGGGTTCAAAAGACTTCCAGACCCCACGTTGGGAGAGGATTACTGGCCGCCCTCAGCTAGCGAAAGAAGGCACACAAACGTCCATCCAAGGCAGCGCAAGGTGCCAAGGTAAAAGTTCTACACTCCTTTCGCTTAGCCGATGCGAGGAACGCAAGCTCGAGGAGTGTGGGAGGAATTTGATGGGGCCAGTTGACCCCATGAAAAATAAAATTTTTTGGACGGCCCCAAAGGCCGAAGACTCAAGCGTCGGCCTCCATCACCAGCCTCCAGCGCTGGCCAAAGGCCGACAGACTCCAGTGCCAGCCTCCAGCGCTGGCCAAAGGCCGACAGACTCCAGCGCCAGCCTCCAGTGCTGGCCAAAGGCCGACAGACTCCAGCGCCAGCTGCCAGCATTGGCCGCCAGTGTCGACCTCCAGCGACAGCCGCCAGCGTCGGCCTCCATCGCCAGCCTCCAGTGCTGGCCAAAGGCCGACAGACTCCAGCGCCAGCCGCCAGTGTCGGCCGCCAGCGTCGGCCTCTAGCGACGACCTCCAAGGCGGCACATCAAAGGCCGACACCTGCCAAGACCGACCTCTCCAAGCCAGGCCGCCCCGGCACATTCCTAGCCGGCCCCGGCGTCTCCAAGCCAGGCGGCCCCGGCACATTCCCAGCTGGCCACGGCGTGTCCAAGCCAGGCAGCCCCGGCACATTCCTAGATGGCCCCGGCCTCTGCAAGCCAGACGGCCCCGGCACATTCCTAGCCGGCCCCAGCGTCTCCAAGCCAGGCGGCCCCGGCACATTCCTAGCCGGCCTCGCCATCTCTAAGCCAGGCAGCTCCGGCACATTCCCAGCCGGCCACAGCGTGTCCAAGCCAGGCGGCCTCAGCATATTCCTAGCCGGCCCCGGCCTCTGCAAGCCAGGCCGCCCCGGCACATTCCTAGCCGGCCCCGGTACATTCCCAGCCGGCCACGGCGTGTCCAAGCCAGGCGGCCCCGACACATTCCTAGCTGGCCCCGGCATCTCCAAGCAGGCGGCCCCGACACATTCCTAGCCGACCACGGCGTGTCCAAGCTAGCCGGCCCCAGCACCAACCATGCGCCCCTACTTCTCCAAGCAGGTCATCCCCGGCCGGCCCGACTCGGCCCCGCCGTCTCCAGACCCGCCGAGTCGGCCAAATCCATCCCCGGCCGGTCCGACTCGGACCCGGCGCCCCCCGTCCCGCCGAGCCGACCAAGGCCGTCCCCGGCCGGCCGACTCGGCCCCGTCGTCTCCAAGTCCGCCGATTCGGCCCCGCCCCGGCACTGCCTTACCGGCTGGATGGGCCCCAGCCATCTCAGGTCGACCCAGCTCGGTCCTGACAAGACGGGACCCTTCAGTTCCCACCAAATCAGCCCCAGCGGTTCAAAAAACCACCTCTCTGATGTGCACCGCTGATGCAGGGCGATATTCAAAACGCCTGCAACTCAAGAACGATCTAATCTGCGAGAAAAGAATTCGTCCAGGTTTGGTTCGAATCTTGACAAGAAAAGGGGAAAATTTCGAATTTTGATCACTCTCAATCCGAAATTAAAGGAAGAGCAATTGAATTTTCAATTCAATTGTTTTGAATCAGAAAAAAAAAGAAACATTCATCTTTATTCAAGAGGAAAAAAAAAGGAAATCTAAAATAGCGTCTTTCTTCTCTGCCTCTGACGGCCGCCCAAAACCAACTTAAATAAGAGAGAAAACCCTAACATCATAAGTTCAGAAAAATTACAACTATGCCATTAAAAACGAAAACAGGCCCAAAACTCCTATCAGACGAGCCCGGATGGCTAAAATCCATAGCAGCTCATTGCCAACGGCAATGACTTTGAATCAGCAGCCCGTTTCCATGTGACTATCCAAGTTTGAGCCCAGTCCGACACAGTAGCTAACCGGATTCTATTGACCCCAAAGTGTCAAAACGAAGTCGGGTTAATTCCGTACACTCGGCCCAAACATGGAATTTCAAGCCCGTTTGTTCTGCAACCTCTTGGACCTTCGTAGACTACCTGGCGTGGGCTTCCCTGAAGTGGCCTGCTGCCCCTGGGTTGCTGGTACAGGAACATCCAAGGACTGGTTCGACTGACCCGAACTCTGGTCTGAACTGATGCCCTCATCACTCTCCCCTTCCTCTGAAAAGCTTGACCTCAAGCTCGAATTCTCTCCTGCATAAGGGGTCAGATGCCGAATGTTGAGCACATCCGAAATGAAGACATCATCTGGTAACTCAACCCGATAGGCATTGTCACCAAATTTCTCCAATACCTGGCATGGACCTATCTTCTTCGGCTTGAGCTTCGTTAAAGCTCCCTGTGGATACCGCTCCCTTGGTAAGTAAACCCATACCAAATCACCCACTTCAAAGGACTGTTGCCGACGCTGCTGATCAGCTTTCGCCTTGTATTTGGCATAAGTCTGCTCCAATTTGGCTCTAACAGTCGCATGTATCTCCTGCAAGTCAGACACTCTATCTTCAACCTTCTGACTCATCTTCTCTGGCGACTCAACTGGCAGAACATCCAAAGGACCTTTTGGCAAGAACCCAAACAGTATCTGAAACGGAGCAAACCCTGTAGAACGGTTCACTGAAGAGTTGAACTCAAACTCAATCTTCGGCAAACACAAATCCCAGCTCCTGAATTCATGCACATTTGCCCGCAACAGATTACCCAAGCTACGGTTGACAACTTCAGTCTGTCCATCCGTCTGAGGATGATAAGGACTGCTGAATTTCAACTTTGTGCCCAACTTCTTCCACAGCTCTCGCCAGAAGTGTCCCATAAACTTGCTGTCCCTGTCTGACACTATGGATGCCGGTATACCAAAATGTCGAACCACTGAAGCAAAATATAAGTCAGCAACCTTTGACGCATCAAAAGTGGTTTTGCATGGCAAGAAACACGCTACCTTACTGAACCGATCCACAATCACCATAATCGAATCCAGTCCCCTTGCTGTCCGTGGCAATCCTACAACAAAGTCCATAGAAACATCTCGCCATGGTGCCTCTGGGATAGGTAAAGGCGTGTACATACCTTGGTTCGTGTCTGTCCCCTTCGACTCTTGACACAACCTGCATCTCTTCACAAAAGCCTTGACATCTCGGTCAAGACCAGGCCAATAAAACCGCTGCCGAATCAACCAGGCTGTTTTATCCCTTCCGAAGTGACCCTGGTTATGCAGTTCCTGGATGATCAACACACGAAGAGATGTATCCGGAACACATAAGCAGTTACCTCGAAACAAATATCCATCATGGAGAACGAAATCAGTTCGCTCCCCCGCCTCAATTTTGGCCAAAATCTTCTTGAAGTGCTCATCCACACGAATGTCCTCCCTTACACTCTCAAAGCCGAGAGTGTACACATGCATAGCGCCAATCAACAAGCTCCGCCTACTCAAAGCATCAGCCACTCTATTCAACGTACCAGACTTGTGCTTGATGCTGAAAGTGTATTCCTGCAAGGCACTCACCCACTTCGCATGCCTTGAACTCAGTTTATGCTGACCCTGTAAGAACTTAAGCGCCTGATGGTCTGAATACAGTACAAACTCCCGCTGAATCAAGTAGTGGCGCCAATGCTGCAAGGATCTCACAATGGCGTACAATTTCAGATCATAAACCGAATAAGCCAGTTTAGCTCCTCCCAGCTTCTCACTGAAGTATGCGACTGGTCTTCCTTCCTGGTTAAGCACTGCCCCAATTCCAGTCTTCGAAGCATCACAATCCACCTCAAAAACTCTATCAAAATCAGGAAGAACCAATAAAGGAGCTTCGGTCAATCTGACTTTCAGCCCATCAAATGCCTCCTGTGCGGCATCATTCCATCCGAATCTGGCTCCCTTCAACAATTCCGTTAAAGGTGCAGCCAGCTCACTGTACCCCTTGACAAACCTGCGATAAAACCCTACAAGACCCAAAAAGGATCTCAATTCCGTCAAGGTTGAAGGTACTGGCCATTCCACAATTGCATGCACCTTATTCCTATCTGGGAGAATCCCCTCTCCAGTCACAACGTACCCCAGAAAAATCAGTCTCCCAACCATCCAAATGCACTTCTCTGGGTTAGCAACTAACTGGTTCTCACGTAACACTGACAAAACCTGTGCCACATGGCCCACATGCTCTTTGGCTGTCCTGCTGTATATCAAAATATCATCAAAGTAGATAACCACAAATGAGCTAAGAAATGGACGTAAAACCTGGTTCATTACGCGCATGAACGTGCTCGGCGCATTGGACAACCCGAATGGCATTACCAACCATTCATACAGCCCTTCCTTAGTCTTGAAGGCTGTCTTCCATTCGTCTCCAGGCTTCATCCTTATCTGATGGTACCCACTCTTCAAATCAATCTTCGTGAAGACCTTAGCACCACTCAACTGATCAAGCATGTCGTCCAACCTCGGTATCGGGAACCTGTACTTCACAGTAATTTTGTTAACCGTGCGGCTGTCGACACACATGCGCCACGTACCATCCTTCTTCGGTACCAAAAGGGCTGGCACCGCGCACGGGCTAATGCTCTCCCGTACGAACCCCTTGTCCAAAAGTTCTTGGACCTGCCTCCTCAATTCCTCATGCTGCTGCGGTGTCATCCGATAATGAGCCTTATTCGGCAACACTGAGCCCGGAATAAGGTCAATGCCGTGCTGAATATCTCGGAGAGGTGGTAATCCGGTCGGTAGCTCCTTTGATACAACATCTCGGAATTCCTCCAAGATAGACACCAACTCCTCAGGAATCATATTTGGCCTTTGCTCCTCTTCCACGCCGAAGTCTCCTGACTTGCTCACCAAAGCAAAACAAACATCCTCTCCATCCAAACTCGCATCGAATTCTGTGCTTGGTAAACAAATTACTGTATTCTGTCCACTCACTTCCTGAAGCGGCTTCAAAATAACTTTCCTCCCATCTGGACGCAGCATATAACTGTGGGTGTACCCGTTGTATACTGCCCTGTTATCAAACTGCCATGGACGCCCCAGTATGATGTGAGTAGCATCCATTGGAACAACATCCGCCTCAATAGTTGTCTCGAAATGAGGACCAAAACACAGTGACAACTTACACCTTCGGCTGACCTGAATGTCTGCATTTCGGTTCACCCAACCGAGCTTATATGGATGTGGGTGAGGGTCTGTCTGCAACCCCAGCTTCTTCACAGCCTCCTCTGCTATCACATTCTCCCAACTGCCAGAGTCTATGATAACACGACATGTTTTGCCAGCCACAAAACATTTCGTTGTGAAGATGTCGTGCCGACGCCAATCCTCATCTGATCTCGGCGCCAGACACATTCTTCGTATCACCAAGCTCTCCCCTTGAATATGGTCCGGATCAATAACACACAGCTCATCATTAAATTCTTCATCCTCAGGGAACTCTCCTCCATTTTCGTCCTCCATATAATCCTCCATATACAACTGAGCTCGCGCCTTGGGGCATTCATTGGCATAGTGCCCCAAATTCTGGCACCGATGGCACCGAATGTTAGCCCTGTTGCTGCCCACTCTCGCCTGAGAACCTGAGGTTCCACTCGACCCTGTTGGTCTTGGAGGTACTGATGCCTGCGGCCTCGCTACTGGAGGCATAAATTTGCCCCCTGAATTCTGCCCTGAACTCTGGCCCGTAGTAAAACCCCCTCTGCTCTGAAACCCCCTGTTTCTCATCAAGCTCTTTTCCACTGCCTGAGCCCTCATATGCGCATCTCCTACGCTATCAATTCGATGCACACCAGTGCATCTTGGATTGGCAGCCGCAAGCCATGAAGATACATGGCTATCAATTTCGGTTCAGCCTCAATCAACCGATTTCGTGCAACCAATCGATAAAATTCAGTTGTGTACTCCTCGACGCTCCGACTACCTTGCGTCAAACCATTCAACTTCGAATACAAAATCTGCTCATGGTTCGGAGGCAAAAACTCTCTGTTCATCTCCTGCTTTAGCGCTGCCCATGACGCTAATGGAGGTCTCCCATCCATATATCTACGATAGTGCTGCGCATGCCACCAAGCAGCAGCCCTATCTCTGAATCGAATTGTGACAAGCGGTACCTGCTTGTCTAAGGGCACCTCCTTCAGACGAAAAACATCATCGACCTGAAGGGTCCAATCTACATACTCGTCTGGGTTAATTCCTCCTTTAAACTCTGGAATTTCGACCCTGAAGCCTGCTTCCCACCGATTCTGATTTTCGAAATAGGGAGGTTGATCGACATACCTGGAAGTCCAACATCAGGCCTCTGTTGCCCTCTTCGAATTGGTGGTGCCTCCAGATTTTCGAAACCCCTCTCCCTACCTTCATCAATTTCATCACGCTCCTCCACGCGAAGGGGTTGGGCACGATTCTGCACCTCCAGCCGCGCCATCATTGCCTGCATGGTTTGCATCATCTGTTGCATCACCTGGTACTGGTCTCGCATGGCGTCTTGCATAGCATCTCTCACGGCATCTCTCAGGGATTGATCATTGTTCTTCTGCTCCATTGGATCAAATTTCGGTTAGGGTTGATATTTGGGTTTGGAAGGAATGGATCAAGATGGTAATGGAAGGAATGGATCAAGGCGGTAATGGAAGGAATGGATCAAGGCTCTGATACCAAGTTGATGCAGGCGATATTCAAACGCCTGCAACTCAAGAACGATCTAATCTGCGAGAAAAGAATTCGTCCAGGTTTGGTTCGAATCTTGACAAGAAAAAGGGAAAATTTCGAATTTTGATCACTCTCAATCCAAATTTAAAGGAAGAGCAATTGAATTTTCAATTCAATTGTTTTGAATCAGAAAAAAAAAGAAACATTCATCTTTATTCAAGAGGAAAAAAAAAGGAAATCTAAAACAACGTCTTTCTTCTCTGCCTCTGACGGCCGCCCAAAACCAACTTAAATAAGAGAGAAAACCCTAACATCATAAGTTCAGAAAAATTACAACTATGCCATTAAAAACGAAAATAGGCCCAAAACTCCTATCAGACGAGCCCGGATGGCCAAAATCCACAGCAGCTCATTGCCAACGGCAATGACTTTGAATCAGCAGCCCGTTTCCATGTGACTATCCAAGTTTGAGCCCAGTCCAACACAGTAGCTAACCGGATTCTATTGACCCCAAAGTGTCAAACGAAGTCGGGTCAATTCCGTACACTCGGCCCAAACATGGAATTTCAAGCCCGTTTGTTCTGCAACCTCTTGGACCTTCGTAGACTACCTGGCGTGGGCTTCCCTGAAGTGGCCTGCTGCCCCTGGGTTGCTGGTACAGGAACATCCAAGGACTGGTTCGACTGACCCGAACTATGGTCTGAACTGATGCCCTCATCAGCCGCCTAACAGCCCGGCTGCCAATGGGACATAACCCACCAACCAGCCCAGATTCACGCAACGGCTCAGCAGACCTTCTGACTTCACGAAAACCCACGTGATGGTGCCAGCGTCAACCCCTATAAAAGGGTAAATTACATCGAAAACCGGGTAACACACATTTTAACACTCATTTTACACACTTGATGCACTAACTCTCAAAGGAACTATCGGATCCTTCTGAGACCTCTCCCTCCTCGAGAGCTCTCTCGAGCTCCTTCTCTACTGTGACCTCTGTCACTAACTTGGGCGTCGGAGGATCCCACCGGAGAACCCTCTCCGGTCTTGGGACTTCTTTGCAGGCAACCCGGCGAAGAAGAAGAGCCTCCGTCCCCGACGTCCAGAAGGGGTGATCGAGCGTCATCAGTATGTATGTACATACATATATACATATATACATATATACATATATATATATATATATATATATATATGGCATGCATATACATATATCATATGCCAAAATCATGATGTGTTGTTGTGGAGCTTCTGCTGCACTGCATGGGCTGCAGCGAGACTTTTCGTAGCTGGATTGGCCGATCGGACCGGCACTCGGGTTTGTGGGGTCAAGCCCGGGCGTCCCCTCGGTGCAAGGGGCCCAGCCCCAGGCTGGCGCCTGAACGGGAAAACAACTGGTTCGGGTATGTGTGGGTCTCTACATGTCAACCCGGTTTCCGACCCGTGAGTTTATACTTCTTGCCCGTGAGATGCCCGACCTTTCCTGGCTTCCTTCGCGATATTCCAAAGCCATAAATCTAGCCTGTCTCATAGAGCGAACAGTGACTGAAGAGTGGTGGCCGGTGGTCATTTGCTGGCGTTCGCCGGACGATCTTAGGTAAGTTGATTCGCGTTAAATCTTCTTCTCCTCGCTGGAGTAATATCATTATCATCAGCTGCGAAACTGCTTATTCCGTGGAAAATCTCTGACCATTCATATCAACGCATGAAGATGACCCAATGCATCCATCCATAGCATGCCAATTATATAGTGATTAAATGTTTGTATTGTTGGTAGTCAATTACAATCTTTAAAAAGGTTTTTTTTTTTACCTCATGTTTCTAACTTCTTGATTTTATTGCATAGCTCTGGGGGCATTTGGTAATATGCTTGTTATATCTATAGTCTATACTCGAAGGCTTTTTTGAGCTGCTGGTGATTGTTGGAACGGCATAAAGCTTCTGGAGGAATCGGTCTATCGGATCCTCATCTTAGAGCAAGTGGCTGTTTTTCAAATATCCGGGGTTGAGGAATAATCAAAGATTATGGCCGATCATTAACACGAAGCTGACTTCGAGGATGAATGTTTGGTTGTAAAGAGGACGAAGGTCACTGACTTAGGTGTTGGAGATGGGGAAAGGGGAAGGGATGAGAAAGAAAATGACGCGGTAGAAAGAAAGCAGCCAGTTTCCAATGAAATTAGAAGTCAGAATGAAAGTAATTTGCAAAAAGAGCTTTCCAAGGACTGTTAGAAAGATGCACAGGTGCGGGAGATAAGAAATACACCGGCAGATGCAGTCTTGTGCAATTCAGAAGTCGTACATCAAGAAGTTAGCAAACTAACATGTATTGAAGCTGATGCAGCAAAAGACAAGGGTTCGAGACACACGATGGAGGATGCATGGGTGGTTCTTCCAGATGCAAGCTTGGAATATCCTGGAAATTTAAGGTACTCGATTGCTTATTGTCTTCTTGTCATGATGCCTGGCTTGCTATTCTACCGAATTCCCAGCGGGTCTTTCTAATTGATGCGACTTTCTTGCATGGTATCAGGTGGATTTGAATTTTGAATTGCTTTACTCCTGATTTTTTAATTTTTTCTGAACGAGTTGTGAATACTTTGCTTAAGATATGATGTTTTATGGAATAACTGGTTTACTTTCTTGAGCAGAGATAACATTTACCAATGAACCTTATGCTCCTTGTCATGTTGCAGTTATCTAACATTTTAGAAGTATTATTCTAACTGTTGTCTGACACTAAGTATTTACTGGTTGACCACTTCATTTCTGTTAGGAAATTGTTACATTTTAAATTAATCTCCTGACTATATGTTATTCCATTTGTCATGTTCTATTATTCTTTTCCCCCCTTTCTTTTCTCTGAATTTTTTTTCTTTTTTTTTTTTGTGTGAAGGGATGGGTTGGGGGGGGGGCATTAAATTAATCATTTTGCTGTTTGCTGCCACAATTTTTTTTTCATTTTATGATCTAGCATATTTTCTTTACATTTTAGTTATATTAATTCTCTAACCTGGTTGTGGTCTATGTTATTGTGGTTGTGTGAGATGCAGATAACAATCTGCTGCTAGATCAGTTCTATGTTCTTTATGTGTAAAATTGTGCCTGTGATTTATTTCATTGAAATATTCTGTGCAGATGTGCACATTTTGCAATTTATGATGGACATGGTGTTCGTTTGGCTGCTGAATATGCACAGAGATATTTACATGCAAATGTTCTTGCAGAAGGGTTACCACGTGAGTTGGTGTGTTTGTTTAGTCTGTTTACCCTAAATCTTAACACATAACCAGTGTTGTTTTTCTTTGATGTGTGTATGCACGCGCGGCTTCTAGTTTTTTCTCAATCTCATGTAATATATTGTTCTAGCATTGAAATATCTCATTTTGGGTACTTATGGCAACTGCAAATACTGATCTGAATCATATCTGAATCTAGCCACAAAATTAACTAAAATGGTTTATCTTGTATCTGTCAACTATTATAGAATGCCAAACTGTTTTAGATAACATTATTATTGTTAGATCTTCAATCTTTGGCAGTGATAACTGAAAAACGGTGTCCTAAGTGAGTTCTGCAAAATTGATGACTTTAAAGAGAAGGCATTGATTTGTTGCTGAAAAATTATGGAAGCATGGAACATAGGATGTCAAATGGATTAGATGAAATTGATTTGTTGCTGAAAAATGATAGAAGCATGGAACATAGGATGTCAAATAGATCAGAGGAAATCAGTGTTACATGGATATGGATCAAGGTCTGTCTAACTGTACCAATAGCCCATGCCAGCTGGTGACTAGTTTGATATGGTATTGGTTTATACCTTATCGAATTGTGGCGAATTGATGCCATAGAATAGAGAGAGGAGAAGAGAAATGAAGAAAAAAGAAAGGAGAAGGGGAATAGGGAGAGAAATTATTTTCGATGACTGGTGAAGAAGACTGCAACCACAACGGATGATGAGAGATAGATAATAGGCGACAGATGATGGGCATCTGGCAATGAGCGATGGGTGACTGGCGACAGGTGATCGACAATGGGTAATAGGTGGTGGGCAACGGGCAAAACTGCTAGGGTTTTTCTTGGAGAAATCGAACGAAAGGGCAAAACAACGGTCTTTTTAAATCTATTAAACGGATCAAACTCTCACAAAATTCAAAGCCACTATCATAACCTGGCATCTAGATTTGATAATCTGAACCGTTTCAAATTGTGGAATTGGCTTGCCTCTCGGTTGATACTGCTCAGTTCACCCCAAATCGACGGATTTGGGATGGTTCAGCAGACATTGATATGGATACAAGAATTAGATTCAGACATGTATCCAACCGTGTAACTCAGCGAGATAGAAAAAAAGGAGATACAAGGATATGTAAAAAAATAATTTTAAGTAAATGATATATTTATATTTCAATGCAGTGGTAGGAGCCTTGTGCCTTAAGATGCCTTTTTTATATATAAAATGAATATTAGAATATGCATTATTTGTTAAAATCTTTCACTATATATGTTTTTCAAACTTCCTAATTTATTGAGAGATATAAGAGAGGAGATTTTTTTTAATGTTTTTTCTTGGTGGGTTGGACTCATTAATGAAAGAGTCGAATTATCCTTCAATTTGTAAATCTGGAAACAAAAAGAAGCTAAGTATCCAAATGTCTGATGCTTCTCCAATGTGGATACGTATCCAACACTTATTCTTGGAGTTGAACTTGAGTGTCCATGTATCACGGGATGGAACTCTCCATGACATACATGTAGCACTATGCTTTTTTAATATATGCTTGTTTAAATTAACCCTGGTTCATTTGCTTATTTGTGGTCACTTTGTCACTCTTTATTTGTTCCTTTATCCTAAATGAGTCCGCAAGATTGATGATATAAAAGAGAACGCTTGAATTGTTTTCGAAAACTGATAGGAGCTTAGGATATAGGATTTTAAGTAGATTTGCTGAAACTCTTTATGACTATATATGGCACTTGTTTCTTCCATTGATGCTTGTCTAACTTTACCACTATTCATTTTCTCATCTTTAGTCACTTTGTCACACTTTGGTTGTTCCTTTATTCTTGTTTCATTCTTAGTGATGGTCAACATGCCTGAACTGATCTTTCCTGAAGTTGCATGAAACCTCATTTTGCCCTTCTTTTTCTCCTTTTTTTATCATAGAATCTCACGTTGTACCTTTCCATGGCTTCCATCAAAACTTATTTGCACCTTAATCTCAATCAGCTAAGCTTTATTTGTCTTGAATAAGTTATTTCTTGAGCTACCTTTGATGTTTGCAATTCTTAAACCAATAGCTCAGATGGTTATTCTCAGTATGTGTCCATGACATAAGATTTTAAATATGCTTCCTAGTTATATTTTCTTTTTGTATTTTAGGTAAATATTGTCCATTGAAATGATTTTGGATATGCTTTCTAGTTATATTTTCTTTTCGTATTTTAGGTAAATGTGTAGCTAAGTTTAGTTTATTCTATGGTTGTAATTGTTTTGCATATTGTAGGATACATGTTGGTGTCCTATAATTTCATCCTTTGTGCATTAATTTTTTTGCCTTGCAGATGGATGTAAAAGCTGCCAAAAGGGCCATCCTTGAAGGTAGTTTGAGATCTACATCTATAGCATATTCTTAGTTTTAAAGAAAGTGTTTGAAATTATCTATGGGTCATCATTTTTGCTGTTGACGTCTAATGTTGCAGTTATGATTAATTTTTGTTTGCAACTCCATAACATAACAAATATTTGGATAAAAGGTGCTGTTCTTTTATAGAAACTTTAATTTAGAATGACTCTTGAGTTGAGTATTATGTTATAATATGCATGTGTATTGGAGTGTTGATGTGGCAGCTTACTATAGCTTAAAATACATGATGTGGCAGCTTATTATAGCTTAAAATACATGATGTGGCAGCTTATTATAGCTTAAATACAATGTCACATATATACGTAAAATAGTGCTGAGCTGTGCTAATTCCATATGACTGCGCATGCATGTTAAGTAGTAACGTCTTCAGTTTTTTGATAGTTGTTCATCTCTTCAAGTAATTACTTACATGGGGGTTGTTTATGTCCTCTACATACACAGGGATTATATTGTTGTTTTGTGGTGGTTGTTGATTTTCAGTATTTTATACCTGTAGGATTTCAAATAAATGCTCTGAAAAGATAATTCCATATACCCTGTTAGTTTCTCCTAAAGAATGGTTGGCATTTAAGCAGTAATTCTTTGCATTGAGTTCAACCACAAATGGCACCATACATCTTAGCAAAATGATTCACCCTTTGAATTTTATCTTTAAGTTGCTTCATGTTGTTTGGTTGATTATGTATTTGTTCATGCAATTAGGATAATTTTTTAGGTACTTCTTTTGACCTTGAGGCTCTAAGAACACTGGAAGAAAACAATGCTTTAATACTCCTTCAAATCGGGCAGCTTTTTTTATAGGCTATATGACCTGTGAAAATGAAGTCACTTTCTTGTTCCTAAATCCTTTAGGGGCAGAAATGGAGCAAATATGGATCAAATATATGCACATAGTGTTATAGACACTAGTGTCTACTTCCTATTTACTGATGCAAATACAAAAAGGGATATTGATTGGATCTTGATGTTGATTTTTCCATTATTCACATGGACAAGTATAGATGAGTCAGATATGTGTTTGCTTATGCACAAGCAAAACAAGTATGGGGACTGTTCGTATTTGATGCAAACAAAAATGAATACAAAACAGTATGGCTTTTGCAAAAATTTTCTGAATACAAGTAAAAAATATTATCATGTTGGTAAATATATGGTTGCAGAAGCAAAAGCTGATAAATGCATGGAATGTAAAATTTATTGTTTATAATTGAATTGACAACTGTATGCATAACAAAAGCGAACTTATTCACAAGTGGATGATACCAAGAGCACTAGATATCTATAGGAGATAAGAGAATATATTAGTTGTTCACCAATTGCTTAAGTTTTTAGACATTTATCATAAAGTGTTTACAATATGTTTGTAGTAATAAAAACAGACACTCAATATAATTATCTGTCTGTTATCTAATGAATAAGTGAGCTCTGAAATCTATGCAGAATCTGAGTGGCAATTGCAAAAGTTTGAGAACAATGGTAAATTACAAGGATAACTGCTGGTGTGCCCTGAATCCATGCCTCTCTCTCTCTCTCTCTCTCTCTCTCTCTCTCTCTCTCTGTAATGGTAGGGGTGGTGAGATCAATATTTAAACTTTAGAATTATTTGGTGTTGCAGATGAGTTTACCCCTTATTCACATGCATCCTATAAGGGGCATGTTATTGAGGAGAAAAATTAAAAAGAATACATGCTTGCATCATAACTTCTGATCCATGTGCCTTGCAAATACTATAGAAGCCTTAAATAGAGCAATTGACATACACATGAGGACACGCCTGATACACATTCTCCTATAGGTGGAGGCATTGTTTGAAAAGAGGTCAATGTCACTTGCAAACTCACCTAAGCATGCTTGAAATAAGACCTGGCAGGAGCACCGAAGCAGTTGGGGGCCTGAGCATGTGGAATGGACATAAATGCATTTTTCATAAATTTCTAGTTTGACCCTGAAAAGCCTTCCTGCTCTATACTAATGAAATATCAAGTAAATTGTCTAGAAAATGAGAGAACTAGTTTTTATATTCTATATATAGGGCTGGACAACCTTTTAGCTACAAACATCATGCGTTTGCAAGAAGGTTATTTTGGGCCTGTTTTTGGTTGGCATTGTGACGGTAGAAATATGAGGCAAGGTGTCTTGAGTGTGCAGTATTTTGTATATCTAAATTGTAATAATTTTGGTGGCAATCATTTGGCTCATTGGACTTGTGCCTGGATTTTATCCTTCTAGGATGCCTGTTCCATTGCAAAATAAACATTCCAGACCATTGCAAAATTATGTTTTTAAGTATTAATATCTTGCTATTGTGTGCTTCTCTTTATACTTCTTTCCAATCTTTTGTCCTGTGTTTAATTTTCCATAATAATGTATAATATATGTCGTTTCTCCCCTTCTATTATAAATCATGGCAATGCAAAATTCCTTTGGCCATCATTAACTGGTGCATGTGTTTCAATCCACAGGGTTTCGGAGAACTGATGAATCATTACTTCAAGAAAGTGCTAAAGGTAGACCAAAATTATTTTTCTTGACTTGACAACATTCTAATTTTTATCTAAATCAATGTCATACCCTGCCTATTTGTCATCCAAAATGCTCCCCAAAATGTGTATTTCTTTTTCAGATGTATATCTTCAAATTATCAGTAAACACACAACATACTCTCTGCCGAATGTCAAATGGAAAAGGAAAAAAGAAACAACGTATCATGATGATTAAAAAAGCCTTATAAAGTTTTTGTTGGTTAATGCATCTTTGCCATACCATTGTCAACTGTCATTATGTTATTATGTCTTAGTGACCGCATATAAGGCTTTCTAGTATGCAAGCAATCTGATGAAGCATATTTTCATGGTGTATAGTGAGTAACCAGTGCACAATTTTATGCTCATTATCTACTTAGAGGAGAATGATCTCTTTGCAACATGTTGAGTGAACTTATAGCAATTGATGCTCAACTTTTAAATCCCTTGTTGAATACCCAACATGCAACTTTTGCCTAAACATTGTCACCTCCGTTTTATATAGCTTGCCACATGAATTATCCTTAGATGACTGGATGTATCATTGCAAATGAGCGCCCTCTCTTTCAATTCCTTGAATTAATCTGGGCATCTTGTCCAAAGGCATTTTCTTTCTTATATTCATGCTTCTGGTGCATTGGCATTTAAAGAAATTAATATGTAGTCATTCATCTATTCGTACTTCTGGTGCAATCGTATTTGAAGAATCTAACTTCACCACCGCACATTATTGATGCAATTCAGTAGAAAATATATCTAATTTAAATAGGAATAGGAAGAATAACTTTTCGCTTTATGTATCTCTGATTTAGCAACATAATTCTCACTTGTTCCATGTGACTAATTGCTTTACACCTAGTTAGCCCATTTTTCATGGTTGATCAACTCAAAAGTTTCTTTCTATGTTCCATGCTGACCAAGTGGACAAAAACCATCAAAATAGGACTTAAAAAAAAAATCCCTCATTTTTGTTCGAGGCCTACACCCCAAGGCTGGCAACCCAAGTGAACCTTTGCTGCCTATCGGGTCTAGGTGCCCATCACTTATAAGGCATTGTCCCTATGATCATTTGAAACTATCACTCCACAAAATCAAGATCCCCACTTCTCTTTCTGACATTCTCTATCACAAAATACTAATGTCTGTGGCCATCAATGATCTTATTAGGTTTCCTTTGTCTTGTCAATGTTTGGTAAACATGCATTATTCATTTTCATGAACAATTTTTGCCCAACCATTTTTTTTCTTTTTGAAGTTAAAATATCCTAAGCAGTAAAGGAGCACTCTCTTCATACACACATACATACAAATCCATATGGCTCATCTGGTTGCTAGTCAGCATGAAGTTGGGGCACTTTATTTTCAATGGAGGCCCTAGCCAAATCTTGTCCATTTTCTGCCATGGTGTGTGAAGTTCTACCAACTATACCCTTATCCATTTCTCAGTACCATAGTGTTATGTTAAGAGCACAATCAGTGCCCTGGCGATCATTGGCATTCTATGTTTTCTTTTTTAAGATGTTGAGTTGTCTATTAAACACCCTTTTCTGATTTTTAATGATTTTTTTCCCAAACTATATAAAATAATTTTTATGCTACATTTGATTAATATAGATATTTTTTCTAAATCTTACCTTATTCTATAATCTTCTTTTGAAATCTTTTCAGGAAGTTGGCTAGATGGTGCAACAGCTGTATGCATTTGGATTTTGGGGCAAACAGTTAGTTTTTGTTTCCTTATCTTTCTTGTTAATTTGCTATCATCTTAACCTTCTATTGTATGATCTTGAACAATATGAGTCACTCATTTTCACATTTGTTATTTGAATGCTTATATGAGTATTGCTGTCAGAGATTTTTATGGAATACACATAGCATTGTATGTGTATGCATGTGCAGCTGTTCGTTTGAATTTAAAATGTAGAAAGTAGATCAAGTTTCTCCATTTTTTTGCAAATTTAAAATTTTTGACACTAGGAAAAAGATCAGGTAATTATTCAGAATAGTCACTTCGGCTTTTGTTGACATCATTATCTGTCTTCAATTTAAATGTTTATATTGTTTGTGGTGCTTAAATGCATTCATTCTTCATAAACTTAGTTATATATTACTTAGATTTTATCGGATCTTTTCTAATGTATTTGTCAATATTTATCCAATGTTATGTTAATTTGTCTAGGTTTTAGTTGCTAATATTGGAGATGCTAAAGCTATATTAGCACGATCATCTTCTGGTGATGGATCCTTGAGTCTCTCAAACGAATCAGGATCTCCATTGAAGGCCATTGCCATGACAAGAGAACACAAAGCCATCTATCCTCAGGAACGTGCTCGCATTCAAAAAGTAAGAACTCTATGTTCTAGTTGGTATTTACAAGTAATAAATTGTCATCCAAGTGATTGTTTAGCATGTTTGTCATTTCTGTCTCAGAGAATTTCCATCTAAAACTAACATTATCAGTATTCATTTTCATTAGAATTATTCTGCATATGTTTCTTAATCTCTTGGTTGGCATTCACTGTTTATCAGCTCAGGCAAGGAGACATACTGCATAGCTAGTGTTAATTATACCATTCAATTTATAGCATTCTGTTTTGATAACTTGGTCAAAATCTCTATGCCCAAATAGTAAAAACTTATTTTCTATGTCCAGCTGGACTTCCAAGCCTGTTTCAGTCTGACCTGAACAAACAAAACTAAATCTCTTGTTCTACCTGAACTTCCTAATGTTCCCTATTTTCATGCTATCAAATTTTATAGGCAAAATAAACTTTCTTGCCTTCTGCTTAAAAAAATCTGAACCTTTTTTTTCTGAACATCACTTGTAGATGGTGCACATTTCATTCTTAGCATAAACATTTTTTTCCATGTTCTCCTATATATCTTAACACTTCTCTTTTTTTGCTTGTTTTTTAATTAAATTGATTTTAATCTTCAGATTTTTGTTAATGCTTCATCATGTTTTTTGTTTATAATGAGTCTCCGTTATCTATGTAAGATCTAGCAAATTCATATACATTGTTTCATGCTTTCTTAAGTTCATGTAAATGCCAATTAACTTGAAGTGGGAGCAGGGAAGTGACAATCATGGTTGAGAACTGGTCACACGTAAGAAGCTTCTATTTAAAATCAAATATGAATAATAAAATAACACAAGCATTTGGTGATTGTGCTTTCAAAAAGAGATCACAATGTGTGAAATTGTGGAATCAGATTTTGTGAATACTTACTAGAAATGTGTTTATTGATAATAGATACTTGATAGCAGATTGACAGGAGCATCTGAAAGTGATTACAGGTTTATCAACGAGATTGCATTGCAAGTGTGGTAGTCTAGGTCAAATGTTATGGTTACCAACGAAAAATTCCAGGCTTGCTAACTATTTAGTAAGATTGCATCTAAAAATATTGATATTAACTGAAATTTTTTCTTCATTCACTTTTGATTTTATTAATATTCACTCGATGTTCATGAAATATATGTTGCTTGAAATATATGTTCACAAGATATTCCAGTTTAAGAGGGATTATCCATGAAATATGTTGTTTGATGTTCATAGTGAATCATGCTTTTATTTCATTTGTTTAGGCTGGAGGTTCTGTTGGCCCTAATGGACGGTTGCAGGGCCGCCTTGAGGTTTCTAGAGCCTTTGGAGATCGTCAATTCAAGAAGGTCCTTATGTTTATTTCAATTATGCTTTTGAAGTTTTATACGTTATAATAAAAATCATACTCCCTAGTTCTTGTTTTTTATTCCGTTCCGGGTGAGTGACTGTCGATTGTCTTTAAAGAAAGGTAGAGATATTGCTAAAAGATCTGTCATATATCTTCTAACTTAGATGGTTTCGTGGATATGGTTTAAGAACCATTCCTTTATGCTGATTTAATCTTGGCTTCAAGTAATGGATATTAATGGATATCTTCACACCATGGCGACTTAGTTTACCCGTACAATTTTGTTATTCTTTTTGCTTCCTTTTGTATGAAATAGTATCTTGGTAGCACTCTCCTACGTTTATCTCCTTGGTTTTCTGGTTGAAATATCATATATGGTAAATATCATATAGGTAGGGACGATCTACCTGTGATGTTGATATATAAGCGAATTTGACATGATATTTAAGCTTGGATATGGTTGCATGATCTATCAGGTAATAAGATGGTTGTAGCTTAGATATGATGCATCTGAAGGTCATAAACAATAGGACAGATTGGGATTAGCTCTGCAAATGAGTTGGAACAAATCAAGATGCAACAGCACGGTGCAGGTGGCGCTCTGGCGTTGGAGATGGAGACCATTGTCTGATAAGTTGATTCTGAGGTGAGGTTGCCATGAAAGGAGAGAGGGAACCTGTGAGGCCATGATGCGAGTTCCAAGGCTGAGATCCTCTGCGTGTTGTGCTTGCGGATGCAGGAGACCCCCTCCCAGTCACAGACATGGACGGTGTGATTCCATGCAGCTCTGATTCTTGATAGCAAGCAAGGCCTGCAGGTCTGTCTCCTTTCCCAAACCGCGAGGAGGACATGAGCGGTGCTAAGGATAGGAGGAGCAGCAGCAAAAATAAAGCAGCCGCCATGGATTCCAGTTTATTGCAACAGTAATTCATCCACCACCCAATTTAATTTATTCCTGGGAAACAAAACAGAAGATTGTAATAATGTACGTACAAAATACAATGATAAAGAGAAGGTGAGTTCAAGAACCTCACAACAAGGACGGTAAAGCCGATTTCTCAGCAAAAGTAAAGCAAACTCGGAGGATAGAGTTTGAAGAACTGATGCCTCTACTTTATTCATCTATCGATTTATATAGCATCTTAATTACCTGACCCACAGAACACGCAATTTAAAATCGAAATTATTTGATCACAACCATCCAAGTCCAGTGAATGGCTAAAATAATTTAAGAGAATGCCTACGCACCATAAATCAAGGAAAAAGCTTACAAGATGAGCCAGCCCCGAGGGGAGATTTCTTAACATTTTCTTCTCCTCTGGCAAGTAGCCTTCCATGATTGAGTGGAATGTTAGATGGTCCACGAGAGTCAATTATAGCTGCCAACTTTGAATCCCCAAATACAATTCAAAGAGATTGGGAGTAGTGATTGGGAAGGGTTTGTTGGAGTGTCACCGACTTCAACAAAAAGAAGAAGAAGAAAAAACTAAATAAAAATAGAAAAAGAGTAAAAATTAAAAAATCCTTCAACTACAACCAGTTTACAGGTAGTCACTGCTTTAAAAATTCAGTCTTGGTCTTAGCACCAAATGGTACTTTTAGTAGTTACGCGACCGTCACATGACTATTTCTTTATTTCTTTTAGTACCCAATTTAAATAAATTAAAATAATTGCGAATTAAATTACAATAAGGGGATCAATTGAGAATTCTTTTAGGATAGAAGAGAGTGCAAATATCCTATCGTTTAGGGCTTAAGTGAAATCAACTCCTAAAACTTTTTTTCATTCTATAAATCAATTTTTAAAAGTATTTTAAGATCTATATTATTTAATTATAAACTTTTTCTTTCAATTTAATTTATTGCTTACAAATCATCGGCACCTAAATGATGACACACAAAAGAAATAAAGCCCATGACCGAATCAGAGAGCACCTATATATGCCTAAAGCTTTATGAGCTTTACTAACACAAAGGCATGATTTTTAGCAATGAAGGAGACCAAGAAAATTAAAAAATTAGAACAATAGAGAAACAAAAATAAATAAGTAAATAATTGAATATTAATATATAATTTTTGAGTAAGAATTATTGTAAGTACTCAAACATGTGACTTGTAAACTACTTGAGCTTTAATATCATGTTTAATAATCAATTGTATTCAAAAATTTAAACAAATAGGAAAAGAGTCAACAGTGTAAAATAAACTCTCACTTGTTATATGAACTTAATAGAGATATTGCCATCCACTCAAATCAAAAGAATTTAGTTTAATACAAGTTATCATGCTTCCCAACAATCCAAGTTGATTTATATTGGATGACATGTCATGGTCTAAATGATCTATGCCAAATTTATCAAATTGATAGAGTTATCTTACGATGTAGCTTGACTACAAGGAGACTAGGACTAAAATTTCCATGGCAAATAGATGGTGGCCTTGTTTGAGTTTGATCCTGGCCTTGAGATTTAAACTTCTGGATGATTTAAGCTCAGTCCATTGTTATCCCTAGTTCCACTAAAACAGGCTTCAAAAGTGTTGTGCTATGATATTAGAGTGTAACAAAAGAGAGATCTTGCTGCTCAACACATGTTTGGAGAAATTGAAGCCATGCTTTTAAAATAAGGCTAAAATATACTTTTAGTCTTCAAACTTTCCACTCAAAATTTATTTTGATCCTTAACCTTTCAGTTGTTATAGTTTAGTCCATATGTTTTAAGAGTATTGAATGCTTAATGTCTCATTACATGAGATTAGTTAAAATTAGAAGAATAGCTAGCATGCCATCTTAACGTGAACATATGGACTGATTGGCAAAGAGATATGCTAGATATTCTGTTAACGAAATATTAGTAATATAGCATTCTTAAAATATTGGAGACTATATTGTAACAACAAAAACTTTGAAATCAAAATGAATTTTACATGGAAGTTTGGGGGACCAATAATATATTTTCTCCTCAAAATGATCCTAGCAATAAGATGGTTATATATAGAGTGGAACATGGAGGCTAAAAGATATCGAGTGAGGATGAACCCAGTGACTCACATGCAAAAGATGGATGATGGTAGAGTGCAGTGTGCCTGAAAGTGCAAAAAAAGAAAGGATGGATAGTTAATAAACTTGCAGAAGCAAAACCAAAAAATTTGAGAAAAGTAAGAGTGGAAAGGAAAGTAGCAAAACATCCTCAGTCATCCAAATCCAAGGTATAGAATGTGCATTGTTATGTTTTTTTTTTCCCTTCCAAATCACTGAGTCGACTAATGAGGCCACTAATCTTATAATGAAAATTAAAATTATTTAAAATAATTATAAACAAAAATATCATTAATAGTATCAAAATTTTAGAGATATATTTTATTAACTATGACAGGTTCTCCTTTGCAAGTTTTGTATCTTCAATATTTTATTCTATTTTCTCTCTTCCCCCAAGATGAATTGTGAAAAAGGAAAAGAAAAGAAAATGGGAGAAAAAGAAGTCAAAAGGAGTAATTTTATGGTGGGTTGGGTCACAAAACACAGCATGATATTGTAGCGTTACATTAGATGCAAGCATAGATTGGGACCACAAGAGGTTAGTCCGTGCACTACAAGAAAATACAGAAATAGCGATGCCAATTTAGCGTCGACAAATTTAGGAAATGCTGACGCTTTAAAGCATCGACAAGATTATACTATGCTGATGCTTCAAAGCATCAAAAAAATAATTTTTTTAAAAAATAAAAAATTAAAAATTAAAATTAAACCTGTATAATGCAATACCATAATCACATTGCATGCATAAAATTTATATTAAACCTATATAATACAATTAAGATAAAATTTATATTAAACCTATTATATTTTAAAAAATAAGAACTATAAAATTAAAATTGAGCTGATGCTTTCATAATTTTAAATTTAAGTCTGTACAAATTTATATTAAACCTATACAATGCAATCATAACAAACATAAAATCACATTGCATACATTCTTCACATCCATGAAAATTGTTTTCATGGGAAACCAAGTTAAAGCTCTAGTTAAAGCAGTTGAAACTTATCATTTGATTTTAGGCACTGGATATTATTTAGATCTTTTTCAAACACTTTATGTCCCTTTTGTTTCTCATAATTTAGTTTCATTGTGTAAACTTGACTCAGATGGATATTATTTTAAATTTGAGAATGGATATTTTAGTTTGTTTAAACATAATTATCTCATTGGTTCTAGTTTCTTTCTGATGGTTTATACAAATTTAAGCTTGATAATCTTTTTGCTGAAACATTATTGACTTTGCATCATAATGTTGGTACTAAACGTAGTTTAGTGAATGAACAATCAACTTACTTGTGGTATAAATGTTTGGATCATATATCCAAAAAAAGAATTGAAAGATTAGTAAAGAATAAAATTCCTCCTGATTTAGATTTTACTAATCTTGGGATATGTATGGATTGTATTAAGAAAAAAACATAAAATATCCAATCAAGAAAAGTGCCACAATAAGTACATAGCTTCTTAAAATCATACACACTGATATATGTGGGCCTTTAAATGTTTCATATTTTGATGGAGAAAAATATTTTATCACCTTTATTGATGATTTTTCATGTTATGGCTATATTTATTTGTTGCATGAAAAATCTCAATCGGCAGATGCTCTAGAGGTGTTTATCAATAAAGTTGAAAGACAACTAGACTAGAAAAGTAAAAATTATTATGTTTGACAGAGGTGGTAAATATTATGAAAAGTATGATGAATCTGAATAATGCTCTAGTCCATTTGCTAAATTTCTTGAAAAGCATGACATATGTGCTCAATATATAATGCTTGTAACACCAGAACAAAATAGTGTTGTAGAACATCAGACTCTAATGGATATGGTTAGGAGTATGTTAAGCAATTCATCATTAACCTTATCATTGTGGATGCATACTTTAAAGATCGTTATGTATTTGCTAAACATGGTTCCAAGTAAGGCAGTTCCTCCATTTGAACTATAGACAGGAAGAAAATCCTGTTTGAGGCATTTACATGTTTGGAGTTGTCTAGCAAAAGTAAGGATTTAGCTGGACAAGCAATCTTATGGAAGAGTGCAAAGCAGTTTGTCATTACTGCATCCACTATGAAAGCTGAGTTTGTGGCATGCTTTAAGGCTACCATTCATGATTTATGGCTGTAAAACTTTATTTCAGGACTTGCCGATAGCATTGCCAAGCCGCTAAAAATTTATTATGATAACTTCACAGCAGTCTCCTTTTCTAAAATTAACAAGTATTCAAAGGGTGCTAAGCAAATAGAATTGAAATACTTTACTATTAAAGAAGAAGTTCAAAAACAAAGAGTATTAATCAAACATGTTAGCATCAATCTCATGATTGTGGATCCATTGACTAAAGGGTTGCCATCAAAGATATTTCATGAATATATCGAAAGAATGAGCACTATTAAAAACTATTAGTCATGTTATGTTTAAAGCTTTAAATTCCTTATGTATTTGACACTCTAAGCTCAATTACTTATTATTTCTGATTTACTTATGGATCCTATTTTATTATGTCAGTATATATATATATATATATATGAATTATATGAATGTCAACAAAATTTGTCTTTGATAAAGACATTACCATTAGACTTCACTGCAATTCCCATTACAGGTCATATCTAGTATAAAACTAGTAATGTGATACATGAAAGGAAGTATGTCGAAGTAATGGCATACAACCGCCATGATCTTTATTAGTTTTTTGCTTAATTATGATTTAATATTTGACCAATATTATGAAGGATTTTAGCTTCTGTTATGCATGTCATGTTTATATATTAAACCAGTATGTTCAATATGTCATATGAGCTAAGTGAAAGAAAGTTAGCTTTTCTCTTTTGTGGCTCGCATGGGCATATAATTGATTTTATCATTTATTTAGTTTAAATGATAATTATGATAACTAATTTTATCATTTGTTTAATTTAAATGATAATTATGGTTTAATAAAAATAATAGCTAATTTTTATTGGTTTACTTTTTAGAAATTATTTTCTAATAACCACCTCTTTGATAGGAAAAGGAATTTAACATTTGGTCCTCTCTCTTTTCCGAACAGAGTCTATTTTACCATTAAAAAATGTACAAAAAGAAATAGAAAAAAGAGGAAGAAACTTAATATCTTCATAATTGATCAATCTCTACATAGTTTCTTATCAAGAAATTTTAATGAATCAAGGTATGCTTTATTTTTATGTTTATTATTGTAAAAATTATTTTGTTCTAAGATCTTGGCCATTATGATTTGTGTAAATTAGGATTTGAATTGCACAATTAAAGAAATTTCTAATAGGATCTACATATATATCCTCCCAAATAGTATTTTTCATACACCTTACTTGCCACCCATCTTCAAAGAAATAAAATTTCATCTAAAAACATCACAGACCAGGAGTTCAGAAATACATTGATATGTTGAATCTTCATAAATAGAGATGGACTGTAAGGGTACATTAACTGTGGTTGTGGCCTTTGGAAACCAAAATGGCTTAGATTTGTCTTTACATTTGGGAGATTCATAATTATTTATTTGCTTTTCAGAAAATAGTTTGGTGCCATCTGACATTACACTACATCTAGAAGTGGCAAATTTGAACACGATTTAAACTCAATACAAAATAAGTAGATTCATATTGTAAAAATAATAGTGTCGTATTGTGGATTGACCTACCAATCTAAAAATGACACATTTAAGAATAATTTAGTTGATGACATATTAAATGGATCATGTTAAGTGAATCGAGTTATGTCTATTCATGTTAAGTGAATCGTATCGAATCAATCCAATACTATTTATTTATTAAATAGATTATGCGTGTTGTATCGTGTTACCAATATAATAATCATGTTGTATCGTGTTACTAGTGTAATAACCGTGTTGTGTTCATATTTGTGTTTAAGTTTTTGCCATGATTAACTAATTATGACGTATTTGTTTTGACCCATATTATTTACCTTAACTTTGACATGAAAACATAAATTATCATCCCTAACTAAAACATTGTATGAGGTTCTTAAATTTCCAATTTCTGGAACCTAGAAATCTGTCATCTAACATTCAGCATCATTCACCTTGAATTGGGGTTTACGTGGAACTGTCAAATTTTCTGGTAGAGGATTATGATTTCTTGGGTGCCCTGTTTTTGAGTGTCATTACAAGCTTCTATCCCTCTCCCTCTACCACCGCAAACTGTGAGGTAAACTGGAAGTATCGGCCCTGTGTTTCTTTGAACTCAATTTCTACAGTAGCATTTGGCTTCTCTTCAACTCAAGCGTGCCATGTATTATTAGTCCATATCTTCCAAAAAGTATTTAGTACTCATTTTGGTCAACTATCGATTATCTTTCTCTGGCTGAGTGGCATATACTTTCATGGTGATGCGGGGTAAAATTATGAGATATCTGAAAAGAACAAAAGATTACATGCTCACATATAGGAGATCAGATCATTTTGAGATCATTGGGTATTCTGACTCTGACTTTGCGGGATGCCAAGATAGTAAAAGATCCACTTCGGGCTATGTATATCTGTAAGATGGTGGGGCTATTTCTTGAAGAAGTACAAAATAGATACTCATAGCTTTTTCTACCATGGCAGCAGAATTTATAGCATGTTATGAAGCATCCAATTATGGGATATGGCTGAAAAATTTTGTCACTGTGCTGTGCATATTGGAAGGAATTGAAAGACAACTAAAGTTATTTTGTGACAACAAGTCAGCTGTATTGCATTCCAACAATAATAGGAGCTCGATCAAGTCAAAGCATATTGACATCAAGTTCCTGGTTGTAAAGGAAAGAGTATAGAGTGGTCAGATTTCTATAGAGCATATAGGGACAAACTCCATGGTTGTAGATCCCCTTACAAAGGGTGTGCAGCCCAAGGTCTTTCATGAGCATACTGCTCACATGGGCGTTATAGAGCATGAAGATGCTTAGATTCAGTGGGAGTTTGTATTGCTTCTATTTTATGCTTTATGTTTGGTTTGTACACATTTATGTGTTTGGATATTTTCTGATTAGAAATAAAGTATTCCATTCAGTTCAGTACACTCTATACAATTATGCTAAAGTTTTGATCTCACTCAAGTTTAAGAAGGACCAGATGGAAATAGGTATGTTAAGATCACATTACATGTAATTTTCATGCTACATATCCACATCATGATCCATGTCATTCAGTTGTTTCAACATACGTGACCATTGATGGGTCGAGTTATGATAGATATAACAAAGGCCGCTTTGATCCTATGTTGGTATGGTTGATGGACCGGATTGGTTATAGATATATTTCAGTAATGACAGTATAAAATTGAGCTCATTTGGTTATTTTTGCAATATAATTATAAGGTTACACATATAGCCCAATGGGAGATTGTTGGATTTTTAATCCAACATTGGGCTTATATGTGAAATAATTATGTGTTGCGGACTGTCAAAAAGGTTAAGCCCAATTAAAAGTGATCAGCTAAGGTTTCAGTAATTTGGGCTTTAATGTATTGATTAAGTGTGGCCCTTTAATGTATAGAGACCTAAGGGTTATTTCTATTTTATGATAGGCTAAAATAGAAATACCAAAAGATAATGATGAAATTATTTATATATAGCAGTTATGGTCCCTGGATCGCACGTACGACCTTCTTTTCTGAATCCCATCATCAGAAAGAATAGCCTAGAGAAAATTCTAAAGGGCTCTCTTGGAGTACGTGTTGATCTGGAAGGCCAACCGCAGGATTCTAGAGAGCAATCAAGCAATATAAATTTAGGTACGCTTTCGTTTATCGATTATGGATTCTTGATGATTAAACATGAATGATTTTGGGCTTCATGGTGATGGCCTTCACCAAAGGTTCGGATTTAATTTCCAACACACTTGCCAAACAGACAAATTTTCCATGCTCGTGTTCAACGTTCGTATTTGTTTTATCGCAAGAACTTGCTACTTTTGATGCGAGGAGGCTCACCAGCGTTGGATTGGCAGCCAAGGCCGCCGCATTTTTGAACTCAGCTATTGCACACAGTTCCGCTTCTGGCACGCAGCATCCACCTGAAATTTGAGTTTTTGACTCGCACGCAATAGCTTTAGGTTTGGAGTTAGGCTGAGCAGCCCAATATTTAGGGCTCTCTAGTTGCGAGAATCTGAGGATGTTTTCCGAAAAAAAAAATTCCTCTCTGTATGCTAGCTCGTAGCTAGAGTGACTTAACTTTTTAAAAAATTTTTTAAATTTTTTTATATTGGTATGATCTATTTGTACCGTGTCTTATCCATTTATGCCGTACAGGTTTGTTCGTACCCTTGTACCAATACCATTGACGATTGCAAAAATTATTTTTTAAAATTTTCAACTTTACAACATCTTGAAAAACATTGGTGAATTATATATATTTCTCTTTTTTAAAAAAAAGCTTTGTTTTTCTGTGTTATCTCTTGTAATTAATTAAGAGGAACTCTGATGATATATATGCTTCCATGCCTAACTTTTGATGCTCAAATCTTCACTCAAAATTCAATTTGGTTCCCAAACTCTCATTTGTTATGTATTGTATTTTTAATGTCCCATTACATGAGCTTAGATAAAATTAATAGAATTATTTATATATCTTTGAGATAAGACAGATGAGCTATCATAACTTGTCAAATAAGTAATAATTTATATTAGGGATGGTAATTTTAATCCATAAAGTGAAGATTCACCGCATCATATTCGGGACAGAATTTTTTTTACCTTTTACAGGGATGGAGATAGGGACCAAAATTATTTCTATTTTTATTAGCAGGAACATAGCGAAGATATAAATAAATACATCCCCATTCTATCCTTACCCTATTGGCTTTATACTTAATTACTATAGTACTTTTATATATTTTTATATTTACAAAATTACCATAATAAATTTTATTGAAAATTTATGTATGTTATTAGGAGAGAGATATGGCAGATAGGAGGATGATAAGAGGGGGATGGGGTGGATATGGAGATTTATCATTCCCCATAGGATGGGGATGAGGATGGAAAAAATCCCAGTTTATGGGGATGAGGCAAGGATGGAGATTTTTTTTAGCAGACATGAAAAGAAGGATTGGTTCTTTGCCTTCCTCGTTGCCATTCCCAGTCTTTATGTTTGTGTCAGGATGACACGTCAAGTATTCCATCAATTTCCACTAATCCCATGTAATGAGATATTAGGAATGTAGTATTCTTAAAATATGAAGGATTAAATTGTAACAATGAAAATTTAAGAATTAAAATGAATTTTGTGTAAAAGTTTGAGGCCAAAAGTATATTTTTGCCTAGTTTTTAATATATTTAGTTCTAAGGGCTTAAAAAACAGGCCAAACCAAATTATGGGTTGGTGGCTTATCCAAAACTTGACAAAGGTTTGACCATAAGACCTCCAAATTATGATCATGATATATATTATTTAATTAATTATTTTATTTTGATTTATGATCTAAAATTTTTTATCATGAAAATATTTATTTTTCAACTAGTTCAATAACTTTTACTTCATATTGAAAATTTTGTGAAAATTAATGTGGAACGAGCGGCTTATGTGACCAAAACTGAGCCATTGGGCTTCTACGATAAGGTGCTGATCTATTTGAGATCCTCATCCTATTTGGGGCGCAAACTAGTTTAGGTGATATATTACCATCTTATTTGGAAAGAACTTTATCATTGCCTTATCAATTCTATCAGAGCCATCTAAGAGAGGAATCTAGCACAAATTCTAATTATTCCTTTCAACATTTATAAATTCTAGTTATTTATAAAAATTTCTTAGCCACCTCACATCTATGGCATGGCCAAAATGGTGATGGCCATGTTCCGAGCAATCCAATTAACGCACACTTCCTCGCCTTTAGATCAACTAGCCACTACCAAAATATTTTTTTGACCATTACTCATAACCTTAAACTTGTATAGAAGAGCGCCTCTTCAACCAATCCAAAGAGAGAGAGAGAGAGAGAGAGAGAGAGAGAGAGTTATTAATCATTTTAAAATACTATCTAATTTTAATATAACATATAGTTAATTAAAATATTTTTCTCATTTATTAATATGCATGATATTATGAGGAAAACATGTCTATGATTCTTGGACCAACGTATCTATTGGTTTGAATTGTGTCCAAATCCTACCAAATTTTGGTCTTATTTAATACATGAGTAGTGTATTCATTTGTTTGTGTTATGTCTAGATCTTACCAAATTTAGATCTTACATAATACACCATTAGGCTCGAATGGTGGCAATCATGGGGTTTATTCTGTGGCCAAGATTTGCATTCTTTCCCAATAGCAAAATAAAACTAAACAAGGCAATAAGTCCAAACCCATCATATGTCATTGCTCACAAAATTTAAGAAATTCTTCTCTTAACAATTTAAGAAATTGCCTTTATAGTATCACTCACAATTGCTAGACATCATGTATCTAAAACTTGGGAAAGGAAAGAACAACATTGGTTTAAATTAGACTCATTTGGAAGATAGAAATTCTTGACTTTTGATCTGTCTGTGTTCTGGCACCTAATGTAAGGTGGAATGATGTATGGTTACCGACCCCCAACCACATATCCTTCAAGAAACCCAACAGCATCCCGAATTTTATGCATCTCAGTTGCAACATCCTTCATGCTCATTCTTTCTCTCCATGATTGATTTGAGCATGATAACCCAACTCTCATCACATTAATCATGCATTCTCGGATTTTCCTCACTACATCTTTTCCATTCTGCTGGCTATAAGCGATATTGATGTGCTCTGGTAAAATCATTAGTGAATCAGCAATATCCATCACTCTATTAGGGAAAAGCTATCTCAACAAACTTGCTAAGGGTTAAGTCATTTTGAAACATATCATCAACTGGACTTTTTCCTGTAAACAACTCCAGTAGAAGAATCCCATAGCTATACACATCACCAAAGGTAGACACATGAAAACCTGCTCCATACTCTGCAATCCATGGATATCTTAGCTTGAATATATATTATATAGATAGAAGATTCATGATGGAAAAGAAATATAATTTTAATCCTTCAAAGTTTTTGAAAAAAGATAGTAAAAAAAAAGGAGGTTAATAGAGGTAGTTACCTGGAGCAACATATCCAATGGAACCCTTTATTGCAATTGAAGTGCTTGAAGATTGAATATGATTGCTCTTATCTTCCCATAGAAACCTTGCCAACCCGAAGTCCCCCACATGAGCACACATGTCATTGTCAAGTAGAACATTGGCAGGCTTTAGATCACAATGAACAATTGGCGGTTGGCAATTGTGATGTAAACAATCTAATGCATCGGCAATGTCAACCGCTATGTCCAACCTTTGGCTTAAGCTTAGACCATTCACGAGATGATCCCTATCCGGCTTAGGATGTAACCATGTATCCAAACTCCCATTAGGCATGAACTCAAAAATCAAAGCTTTGAAATTGTTGCCTTGGAAATCTATGCTGGAACAGGATGTTAGTATCTTGATAAGATTACGATGACGGATGTTTCTCAAAGCTTCACATTCAGTAATGAAGCTTTTGGAAGCTCCTTGGTGCAAAAGGTTGAAAACCTTAATAGCCACAATTAAATTTCCATGTTCCATAATCCCTTTGTACACAGATCCATATCTTCTGGAGCCAATTAGGTTGGTGGAAGAAAATCCATTAGTTGCTTTAACCAGCTCTGGATATGAAACTCTAGGATTTTGATTCTCCAACAAATCAGCAGATGACGTTTGTTGTTTTGACTTCTGTTTCCAATAAAGAAAAGCAAAGCTGGAAAGTATGAAAATGAAGATGGCTATAACAACTATTGGAATCACATATTTTAGCAGTTGAGACCCCTGTTTGTTTTTCGACGATTTCACAGGGCACTTGGGTAACTTAAGTTCTGGAATACCCCCACAGAGTCCATCATTGCCAACGAGTGAGATTGCAGTGGCATTTTTAAATGTGCCCTTCATTGGCACTTCCCCCACAAGATGGTTGAAAGATGGATCTAAACCAATTGAATAATTCTTCAAGTATTGAAGACCCCAGTCATTGGTGGCTATATAACTCAAGCTTGAAAAGTTCAAATCTTCAAGAGAACGTGGGATTGACCCTGAAAGGTAATTGTGTGAGAGATCCAGAGCTTGAAGGCCCTTGATTGTGCTCAAAGATGAAGGAATGGTCCCTGTCAAGTGATTGTAAGATAGAAATAATCCTTGGAGGCCCTTTATGTTGCTGAGAGACGACGGAATACTTCCTTTGAAAAAGTTATTGTCCAAATATAGGAACTCAAGGACTTCACATCCACCAATTGTGTCTGGAATTTTACCTGTTAACTTGTTCCCAGAGACGACGAATATTTTGATATTTTTCAAACTGCCGACTTCTTCTGGGAGTGGCCCAACTAATGAATTGTTAGATAAGTTGATGGAATCTGACAGAAAAGGAAGACTAACGATTTCTTTAGGTATGGTCCCACTGAGATTATTTCGAGAAAGGTCCAGTACGTACTAGTAGTTGCTTGAGGTTTCAGAGGCTTGGAGGTATGGGTCCTTGTAAACTATTGCCGTATAACTCGAGAACAATCAACTGAGTTAGATTTCGGAGGGAGGATGGAACAGAACCTGTAAATCTGTTGTTGTATAAGGCTAAAATATGCAAATTGCTAAGCTTTCCAACACTTTCTGGAATGATGCCTGTTAGAAGATTTTCAGCCAATCCTAGTCTCTGCAGATTGACCAGGTTTCCTATCCCAAAAGGAATGCTCCCCCATACTTGGTTGAAACTAATCAATAGATATTCAAGTTGTGCGGAGAGGTTTGCTATTGAAATAGGCAACGCACCCCTTAGATTGTTATCACTCAGCAATAAATGTGTCAGATAACTGCAATTCCTGAGAGAAGCAAGAAATTCCAAACCACAAACATTGTCTGCTCCAATGTTATTTGTATATATACTTAACCAGGAGAGATATTTCAATCTTCCAAGATCAGTGGGCATGAAACCGATAAAATTGTTTCCTGCGAAATCGATTACCCAAAGTCCAGAGGCATTGGAAAGTGATGCTGGAAGTGGTCCTCCAATTTGGTTTCCAGCAAGAAAGAGTTTCTGGAGATTTGGAAGTCTGGTGCCTATATCGGGATGAGAGATTTTATTGAAGCAGACAAAACTTGCAAGGATGAGAGATTGTAAAGCGACGCAGGGATGATACCTGAGAGCATATTTTCTTGCACGGCTAATACTTCTAGACGTCCAAGTTGGCCAACTTCTGGGATTCCTCCCTCCAGATTGTTCCACCCTGCAGCCAACTCGATCAGAGAAGAGAGATTGCCAAGCCATGTTGGGATGACACCTGTGATGTTGTTATGGTGAATTGATAGATATTTAAGCTTGGATAGCCACATCCTCATCATATTTTAATTTCCAGGACCTTATTTTTTCTAGTCAGGGTGGACCAAATACTTTTCATCTCTATCTCTTCCTAAAGAAGTCTTTAGAGCCGAATATTTAACTAATTCTTCTTGTGATTTACTAAGAGAACGAACAGTCTGGCGATGATCCATGGAGAAAATTATTTCACTTGCTTTCATGTAGTTGCATTTCACTAATATTTTTATTTTAAAGATTCTTTTGATGGAAGATTGGACAAAAGCTTAACACCAGTGAAAGGAGAGTGGACAAAAGCCGGTGCAGGCGGCCGATCTCTGGCGGGATCTCGCCATGGAGACCGTTGTCTGATAAGTTTATTCTTCTGAGAAAGCTGAGGTTGCCAATGAAAGGAGAGAGGGAACCTGCCAGGCCATGAGATGCGAGTTCCAAGGCTGAGATCCTCTGCGTGTCGTGCTTGCGGATGCACGAGACCCCCTCCCAGGCACAGACATGGACGGTGTGATTCCATGAGCCCAGAGCTCCAGGGGACTCGCGTGTTATCTGATTCTTTATAGCAAGCAAGGCCTGCAGGTCTGTCTCATTTCCCAACCGCGAGGAGGACATGAGCGGTGCTAAGGATAGGATAATAGCCCAGACCACTGTGGATGCGAAGCTGGATGCAGAGTTCGAAGAACGAGGTGATTCCTTTGATTACTCCCAGTCGGTTCACGCACACAGAGCGTCAGCTCCCGCCGCGCACACAGAGCGTCAGCTCCCGCCGAGCACCAGCGGTCCGAGAAGGTTACGGCTTACCTGCAGCATATCTAGAAAGGAAAGCTCATTCAGCCATTCGGATGCCTGCTAGCTATCGACGAGAAGACCTTCAAGGTCATTGCCCCGGTGCCGAGCGTCGGCGACCACCCGACCCTCGGCATCGGCATCGATGCGAGGACTATCTACACTTCCCTAGCACCGCGGCACTGCAGAAGGCCCTGGGCTTTCCTGAGGTTTCTCTGCTGAATCCAATTCTAGTCCACTGCAAAACCTCCGGCAAGCCCTTCTACGCTATTTTGCACAGGGTCACCGCTTGTTTGATCATTGACTTCGAGCCGGTGAAGCCGAGTGAGGTGCCTATGACTGCTGCTGGGGCTCTCCAGTCATACAAGCTCGCCGCCAAGGCTATATCGAAACTTCAATCGCTGCCTGGCGGGAGCATGGAGAAGCTGTTGTTGGAAATTAAACTTGATTATTGGAAATTGCTGCATAGGAAGTTGATGTTATTTAATTACTGTATAGGAAATTGCTGTTATTGCATAGGAAATTGCTGTTATTTAATAGCATAGGAAGTAGCTATTCTGAATTAAGTATTGTGGAAGACCAAGAGTCATTTTGTAATTATAAAAGGCCATGTATCCTTTCACGTTTCAGCATGAAAAAATAGAAAGAAACCAGAAATTTTTCCAGAAGAAAATATCTTCTCCTCTTCCAACAAATTTGGTATCAGAGCCACAAAAGATCCATGGCCTCCATGAACTTTGTTCAATCCCAAATACCCAAACTCACCAAAGACAACTATGACAACTGGAGTATCCAAATGAAGGCTTTGCTTGGATCCTTTGATGTTTGGGATCTTGTAGAAGACGGCTACATGGAGCCGACCGAAGGTGAAGCAATGCTCACACAAGAGCAAAGAAAGCAACATAAGGAGTCAAAAAAGAAAGACAAGAAGGCTCTCTATACACTATACCAAAGTGTAGATGAAGGCACATTCGAGATTATCGCTGGAGCTGCAACATCAAAGGAGGCATGGGACTTATTGCATAAGGCACATAAAGGAGCAGAAAAGGTGAAAAAGATTTGGCTACAATCTTTGAGGTCTGAATTTGAATCTTTCAAAATGGTAACTAGAGAGTCAATTTCTAATTATTTTTCAAGATTGATGTCTATAGTCAATCAATTGAAAAGAAATGGAGAAGAAATTACTAATGTTCGAATCATGGAGAAAATTTTGCGCTCTTTAGATGCAAAATTTGACTTCATTGTTGTAGCCATTGAAGAATCAAAGGAATTAGAAGAGATGACTATAGAGCAACTCATGGGCTCTTTACAAGCACATGAGCAAAAGTTGTCTAAAAGGATGGAGGAGAAACCCATCGAGCAAGTACTTCAAACAAATCTTACACTACAAGAAAAAGGTGATCTTAAAGGTCAAACAAGTTTTCATGATCGAGGCCGTGGAAGAAGAGGAAGAGGTGGAAGATTTCATCAAGATCAACCTCAAAGAAGTCAAGGAGACATAAGAGACCACCATGCCCGAGGTCGTGGTAGAGGAAGATTTTTTAATCCTAGAGGAAGAGGAAGGTATGGACAACAAGCACTACAATGTTTTATTTGCAAAAAATATGGGCACTATGCTAAAGATTGTTGGTACAAAGATAATGTTAATTATGTTGATGAGAAAATTCATTTTACAAAAGAACAAGAAGAAGAAGTAACTCTACTTTTGGCCTACAATAACATTTCTTGTGCTATCAAAAGAAGTACTTGGTATCTAGACACAGGTGCTAGCAATCATATGTGTGGGATAAAGGACATGTTTTTTAAGATGGATGAAAGCTTCAAAGGCTCGGTGACTTTTGGAGACTTCTCTAAAAGGCCAGTTGAAGGAAAAGGTAAAATCCTTATCAAGCTTCAAAATGGCATTCAAAATTTTATTTCAGATGTCTATTATGTTTCAGACATTAAAAATAACATTCTTAGTTTAGGCCAATTGCTTGAAAAAGGCTATGACATTCACATGAAAGAATTGGGTCTTTCTATCAGAGACAACAACAATACTCTTATTGCACATGTTCCTATGTCAAAAAATAGAATGTTTGAGCTAAGTTTGCATGTTGATGGCTCCTCTTGTATGTTAACACAAAGTCTTGATGACTCTACTCTATGGCATCTTAGATATGGACATTTAAACTTTGATGGATTAAAACTTTTGTCTAGCAAGAATATGGTGACAGGAATGCCTTGGCTGAAAATGTCTAAGGAAAAATGTGAAACTTGCATAGTTGGAAAACAACAAAGGAGAACCTTCATTTCAGGAAGATCAAGAAGAGCAACAAAACCATTGGAATTGATACATTCAGATGTTTGTGGCCCAATCAAACCAACAACTATGGGATGTAATGAATATTATCTTTCCTTCACTGATGATTATTCTGGAAAGACATGGGTTTATTTATTAAAAAAAAAGAGTGAAGTGTTTCATAAATTTAAGGAATTTAAGTTGCTTGTTGAAAAACAAAGTGGTTTTCAAATTAAAGCTTTGAGATCGGATCATGGTGGTGAGTATTTATCCAAAGAGTTTTCAAATTTTTTCAAAGCACAAGGAATTTTTCATCAGGTTACTATGCCTTATTCACCTCAGCAAAATGGGGTTTCAGAAAGAAAAAATCGAACTATTTTAAATATGGTTCGATGTATGTTGAAAGATAAAAATATGCCTAAAGAATTTTGGGGAGAAGCAGTTGCTTGTGCAGTTTATTTGTTGAACAGATTTCCATCAAAAAGGCTTCACAATATGACACCTGAGCAAGCATGGAGTTCATACAAGCCTAAGGTTGATCATCTTCGCATTTTTGGAAGTGTTGCTTATGTCAAAGTGCCTAATGAGAAAAGGATCAAACTTGATGACAAAGGAGAAAAGTGTATTCTTTTAGGATATGCTGAAAATTCAAGTGGCTATAAGTTGTATAATCCTATTACAAAGAGAGTGATTTTTTCAAGAGATGTTGAATTTGATGAAAAGCAAATGTGGAGCTGGCAAGATAACAATAAAATGCAAGGAAATAATGAAGAAGAAGAGTCACAACATCAAGAAGAAATTCCATCAACTCCACAACAAAGTCCAAGACATTCATCTCCACAAGAAAGTTCCAGTGGCTCATCCTCAAATAGAGCACACAAAACTCGGAGTGTGCAAGAATTGCTTGACGTCACAAGGCGTCTTGATGCTAATGATTATACTATGTTTTATCTTTTTGCAGGTTATGATCCAATTGAGTTTTATGAAGCAAATAAAGAAAAAAATGGAGAAATGCCATGCATGAAGAAATTTCATCAATAGAGAAAAATGACACTTGGGAACTCACAAATCTTCCCCAAGGTCATCAAGCCATTGGAGTCAAATGGGTGTATAAAACAAAAACAAATGCAAGTGGAGAAATAGAAAAACACAAAGCCCGCTTGGTAGTAAAAGGCTACAAACAACAATATGGCATTGACTATGATGAAGTTTTCTCACCTGTTGCTCGAATGGAAACGGTACGCCTTCTCATTTCCTTAGCAGCACAAATGAAATGGAAAATTTTTCAAATGGATGTGAAATCAGCTTTTTTGAATGGATATTTGAATGAAGAAGTCTATGTAGAACAACCTTTGGGTTTCATTCAAAAAGGACAAGAAGACAAAGTCTACAAACTCAAACGAGCTCTTTATGGATTGAAACAGGCTCCACGAGCTTGGAATACAAGGATTGACAAGTATTTTGCTGAAAATGGTTTTTAAAAATGCCTTCTTGAACATTCTCTTTATATGAAGTCTAATCATGTTGGTGCTGTTCTATTTGTTTGTCTATATGTGGATGATTTGATATTCACAGGAAATAATCTTGCAATGATTGAAGTTTTCAAGAATTCAATGATCAAAGAATTTGAAATGATAGATTTTGGCTTAATGTCTTATTTTCTGGGTATTGAAGTAAATCAATCAGATGAAGGCATATTTATTTCACAAAGCAAATATGCAGAGGAAATTTTGGAGAAATTCAAGATGAAGAATTGCAATTCAAGCACCACTCCAATTGAATACAATACTAAATTAAGTAAAGATGGAGAAGGAGATCTTGTCAATCCAATATATTATAAAAGTTTGGTTGGAAGCTTAAGATATCTTACAAATACAAGGCCGGATATTGCTTATAGTGTTGGAGTTATAAGTCGTTACATGGAGAAGCCAAGAATGGATCATTTAATTGTTGCAAAAAGAATCCTTCGATATATCAAAGGTACGTAAGATTATGGTATTTTCTATTCATCTACTAATCCAATAAAATTAGTTGGTTTTTGTGATAGCAATTGGGCAGGAGATATTGATGATAGAAAAAGTACTAGTGGATTTGCCTTTTATATTGGAAGTGGAGCATTTACATGGTCTTCAAAAAAACAATAAATTGTTATACTTTCATCATGTGAAGCAGAGTATGTTGCTGCAGCAAATTGTGTTTGTCATGCACTTTGGCTTCAAAGACTACTACAAGAAATGAAGATTTCACATGAAGACCCAACCAACATTTTTGTTGATAATAAATCTGCTATACAACTTGCAAAAAATCCAGTCTTCCATGATCGAAGTAAGCATATTGATACAAGATTTCACTTCATTCGAGATTGTATCAAAAATCAAGAAGTGCAACTTCTCCACATTTCAACAAAAGATCAGGTAGCTGATATCTTCACAAAAGCCCTCAAGGAAGAAGAGTTCAAGAAGTTGAGAAGCATGCTTGGAGTCATGAAGAATCAAGTTTAAAGGGGGGTGTTGGAAATTAAACTTGATTATTGGAAATTGCTGCATAGGAAGTTGATGTTATTTAATTACTGTATAGGAAATTGCTGTTATTGCATAGGAAATTGTTGTTATTTAATTGCATAGGAATTGCTGTTATTTAATAGCATAGGAAGTAGCTATTCTGAATTAAGTATTGTGGAAGACCAAGAGTCATTTTGTAATTATAAAAGGCCATGTATCCTTTCACGTTTCAGCATGAAAAAATAGAAAGAAACCAGAAATTTTTCCAGAAGAAAATATCTTCTCCTCTTCCAACAGCTGTGCAATACTGTTGTAGAAGAGGTCTTTGAGCTAACAGGGTATGACAGGGTCATGGCTTACAAGTTCCATGAGGACGATCATGGCGAAGTCTTCGCAGAGAACACAAAGCCAGGCCTCGAACCTTATCTGGGGTTGCATTATCCAGCTACGGACATTCCTCAAGCTGCCAGATTTCTTTTCATGAAGAACAAGGTGCGCATGATATGCGATTGCCGAGCAAAGCCTGTGAAGGTGTACCAAGACGAGAAGCTCCTCTTTGATATCACCTTCTGCGGTTCCACCCTTAGAGCTCCTCACAGTTGCCACTTGCAGTATATGGAGAACATGAATTCCATCGCCTCACTGGTTATGGCAGTGGTGGTGAATGAAGGTGAAGAAGACGATGATGTGGAGCTGGGACAGCAGCAGCAGCAGCTCCAATTTTATATTTGTATACTATATTATACTATATTATAATATTATCTTATTTTATACCACATAATAATAATTATTATTATATTATTTTCATATAATTATAATAATTACAGTTTATTCATAATATACTATAATAATATTATTATTATACTTGAATATAATTGTTGCTGCCAAATCACTTGCAATGAACGTCGGGTGAGTTAAGATCTCCGCAGGCCTTCAGGGATGCATAAAAGTCGCCGTCTTCCTTCTAGAGCCTGCAAAAAGTCCCGGACCGATGGTTCCGGTAGGGACCCTCCGATGCCCAAGTCAGTGGATTGTAGAACAGGATATCAATAGAACTTAAAAGAGAGAGAGATTGAGATCCCCTCGCATTGAGCTCGGGTCCTCTTTTTATACCTGTTTGGGGTCTCATTTACCTCGTTCCGTTGGAACTGTCGAACCTTCCTCGTTGGGATAAGCTTCATCGAACGGCAAGTGGTTATGCCATTGCTGGATGAGGGCCGCTTGTAGCGGTAACTGCTGAACGAGCTAACACTTGCCCGTGAATTCGGTGAGCGAGATGCACAGCAGTAGACCTCGAATCACGGGATCCGTTATATGAGACTAGACATTGTATATGCGAAAAGGCACTGGAGGCCGACATCGGAGGCCGGAGCCAAAGTCCAGTAGTTGGAGGCCGTCGCTGGAGGCCGGAGCCAAGTCCATGCTGAAGGCCAACGCTGGAGGCCGGAGCCTAAGTTCGACACTGGAGGCCGACGCTGGAGGCCGGAGCCTAAGTCCAGTGCTGGAGGCCGACCTGGAGGCCGACGCTGGAGGCCGGAGCCTAAGTCCAGCGCTGGAGGCTAACGCTGGAGGCTGGAGCCTAACTCCAGCACTAGAGGCCGACGTTGGAGGCCGACGCCATAGTCCAGCGCTGGAGGCCGACGCTGGAGTTATGGGTTTTGCTGTCACATCATTATCTTCGAAAATCGTGCAAAAGATAATACTGCCCAGAGGAAATGGCCAGCCGTATCAGATGCCCCTCCGCCCCTGAGATGGGTGAGCGTACAACCACCCACGAAAGGGGTGTTAATATCCTTTGGGCGGCCAATTTCCATGCCATTATTTCGCTTGTCCGTGTTGTTGGGATTTGGAAAGGATTTCCCTCGAGCAATAAGACAAAAGGCAAGCGTCATCATTGTGATCATGCCAACCCCCCCTTTTTATTGGTGGAGCTTTTTGTATTTTTTTGCGCTAGTAAGCCGTCGAAACGCCTTCCAATTGAAGGTAGACGCGTAGTCCGATCGGACGATCGTGGGATGATTTGAAAGGGGGTTATAAAAGGAAAAAATCGCCCTTATCCTCTCATCTTCTCTTTCGAGTCTGCAAGCGTCCGTTCGTCTCTCGTGTTCGTTCGATTCTAGCTCAAGCCTCCAAGGTTAGTATCCATGGCTTCATCACCTTCTTGTTCCATTTCTGATTCCTGGGGGGGTTCCCCCAACCCTTCTCAAGCTTCAGCTTCCTTACCAAGCCAGTGGTCTACCCCCTCCTCCAATCGATCCTTGCCGGAGCAACGGCCGGTCAATCGCCCCTTAGCCAGGAGTCATCCATCCGGCGGGCGGATTCCCGCCCGGGGCCGTCCGATGGCTGCCGATCCTTCTAGTGTCGTCAAGGAGTCCCCCGAAGGGACTGCTTCCATTATGTCTGCTCAAGCCGTAGCAAACCTAAAAGCCAAATATAGCTTTCCGTCGGACCTTCGCTTGTTCTACCCTACTCCCAATGATAGGGTAACCTCCTCCCGTTCCGAAAGGGTCACCTTGTATGGAGCCTTCTTTAAGGCCGGACTTCGGTTGCCTATTCATCCTTTCATCCTCAATCTTCTAGACCGATATTCTCTAACCCCTTCTCAGTTAGTTCCTAATTCGATCCGAACCATTGTCGGCTTTCTGGTTCTCTGTCACCTGAAAGGCATAGAGGCCAACATCTCCCTATTCCGTAGTTTTTATACCCTCCGCAAGCAATCATGTTGGTGGTCCTTCACCCCTAGGTCCAATAGGATCCTTAAATTATGCCTTCCCACCTCCGTCAAAGGGTGGAAGGATAAATTCTTTTTTGCTGATATCGGCGGGGTACGCGGAAGCTGGGGGATGCCCAACATTGATGCCAATAGGGATTCCTCCATCCTTCCCAGAGATCGGATGGCATTCGGGCAGCTTCTGACTGCCGATATCCCTCGGTGCAATAAGCTTTTAGCCGAGGAAAGCCATCGCCTCGCCGGTTTAATTCCTTCGAGTGGTGAGCATTAGATCACTCGACTCCTCTTTTCTTTCTTCTTCTTTTTTTTTAAAAATTTATTTACTGTCGGCCTTTATAGGGATGGCGCCCTTGCTTCGCGAACTCAGGCAGGTAGCTACTAGGAAAAGAAAGGCTACAGGGAATGAGTCCCTTGCTGAGAAAAGGGCCGTTGCCAAAATCCCAAGGAGGACTGAGGCGGGGAGGGCCGACACTGGAGGGGCCGATGCGGAGAGGGCCGACGCAGGAAGGGTCGACCCTGGAGGGGCTAAAGTTGTGAAGCCCCTGCACGCTAAGATTTCGAAGAAGGGCGACCCAGGAGGGCCGACGCTGGGGAGGCCGATGCTAAAAGGGCCAAAACCGTAGAATCTCCGCACATGTGTGAGGCGGCCAGAGCCAAGTCCGACGAGCCCGCCAAGATAGATACAGTGAGGGCCGACGCCGGCGAGGAAGTTGGGCGGAGCCAGTTAGAAGGGAGATCTTCAGTCCCAGTTCCTATCATCTTGCTCGATCCTTCTCCCGAGAAGGTCGCAAGAGCGCCATCACCTTTGCCCAAAGCCATGGAGACGAAGCAAGTTTCTGCAGCAATAGGATCAACTCCAGCAGCTACCCTGCCCCCCGTGGGGGCAACAGCCGAAGCGCCTCCACCAGCCAAGGGGTCGGAGGCGGCAGAATCAGAGGCGAAATCTACCTCCGCGGACCCCGTGCCAAGGGAAGGGAGGGGTGTCGATCCTTCCTTCCAATCACTGTTGACGAACCACAGCCGCTGGGCCGAACGGACCTTAGAAGAAGCATCTGTGGTGGAGGTACATGAGTTTCTCCGGAATCAAGGGAGAGCCACCTTCTTCCGTGAGGCGTCAGTGGCACATCTCTGGGTGAGCCCCTGCTTAATTATCGTTTTTCCTTTTGGCTTCGTTTGTTTTATGTTGCTTCTTTTGTTTCTTTTTTTTTTTTTTAAACATTGACATTCCTTTAGGCCCTGAACTCTTTAATCGCCTTAAAGAATCTTTGGACCCTGAGTGATACGGCTATCGACCAGGCGCGGGAGGAGATGTTATCACTCCAAGCCAAGGCATAAATGACGGAAATGGCTTTGGAGGATACTCGGTCCACCCTAAGGAGTGAAGTCGATACCATCCGACTGAGAGCCAAGAAGGCCGAGTATGCGCTGGAAGTTGCCCAGCGTCGGGCAGCCAATAGTTGGATAATGCTCAAGTGGCCGAAGAAAAGCAGAGGATGTCCGAAGAAAAGCAAAGGATGGCCAAGGAAAGGCTGAAGGTGGTGGAATCAGAAATGTGCATCTTGAAGACTCGATTCGATTCTGCCTCCATTGAGATAGAAGCAGCCAAAGAGGCCACCCGCCAGTCCGATGCCAAGGTTGTCGATTTGGAGCTGCGGTGACTGAGGCCAAGAGGGAGGCCGTAGAGTCCAAGCAGAGAGCCCTTAAGGCGGAGGAAAGAGCCGTAGAGGCAGTAGAGGCTTTCAGAAAGTCTAAAGCCTTTGATAAGGAGCTAGCCGAATCGTCGGCGTTTGCTTATAATGCCGGCTTTCAAGAGTGCAAGGCCAAAATTCAAGAACTCTACGACCTGGAGGACATTGAAGGGCTGCAGCTAGATGACTTTTCTAAAGACGATGACTTAGCCCAACTAACCCTTAGTAGCTCCAGTTTTTTTTTTGTATTGCTCTAAGTCCGACTTAGGTTGGCAATTTTGTAACATTTTAGTCATCAATGAGAGTTTTAACCGTCACTTCATGCCCTTGGTTATAATCAACTCTAATCATGTATGCTGTCGTGAACCACCATCCAATGGCGCTTCGTTAGATAGGTTGGGCGAAACGTGACTGTTCACCCAAAACATTGTGACGAACTACCGACGAAAGGGGCCAATTATGTGCTGACACGGGGAGCCGGTATTTTGTGCCATCGCGGAGACGGTCTTTTATGCCAACGTGGAGCCGGTCTTTTGTGCCATCGCGGAGACGGTCTTTTGTGCTGACGCGGAGCCGGTCTTTGTTTGCCGACGCGGGGCTGGTCTTTTGTTTGCCTATGCGAGGCCGGTCTTTTGTTTGCCGACGCGGAGATGGTCTTTTGTGCCATCGCGGAGATGGTCTTTTGTGCCGACGCGGAGCCGGTCTTTTGTGCCGATGCGGAGCCGGTCTTTTGTGCCATCGCGGAGACGGTCTTTTGTGCCGACGCGGAGCCGGTCTTTTGTGCCATCGCGGAGACGGTCTTTTGTGCCGTCGCGGAGATGGTCTTTTGTTTCTGAGCATACTCATTCGAAAGTAAGAACATTTTAAATATTCATTTATCAAATAGATTCAAATTAATGACGATAGCATCCTACTGTAATACCGGCGTAAATTATCGGTATTCCAGGTGCGAGGAAGAGGTTTCCCATCTAGCTCTTCAACTTTGTACGCCCCATGGTGAAGTACCTCCTTGACACGGTATGGTCCTTCCCATTTTGGTGCTAGCTTGCCCCCCTCTGTTGGCTTTGATACTTCAGCTCTTCGCAGAACAAGATCTCCAGAGCGGAATGTCCTGGATCGCACCGAGCATTGTAGTACTTGGCCGCTCGCTGACGGAATGCTGCCATGCGGAGCTGTGCTTGGTCTCGCAATTCTTCCACCAGATCTAGATTGGCTCGCAGCTGGTTTGAGTTGCTTCTTTGTGGTATAATTCCGTCCGGGGACTGGGAACTCCTATCTCCACTGGAATGACCGCTTCGGTCCCAAAGACCAGGCTGAAAGGAGTTTCCCCAGTAGGGGCTCGCGGCGTCGTGTGGTAGGCCCACAGTACACTGGGGAGTTCCTCCACCCAGCGCCCTTTGCAGCTATCTAGCCGAGCCCTGAGTCCTTGGAGGATGATGCGATTGGTCACCTCAGCTGCACCGTTGGTTTGGGGGTGCCCCACGGAGGTGAATCGATGATGGATGCCTAGGCCATCGCAGAATTCCCGGAAGGCCGTGTTGTCAAACTGTCGGCCATTGTCAGTGACGAGGGTGTGCGGTAGCCCGAACCGGCACACCACGGACTTCAGAAGAAAGTCCTTATTTTGACCTCCGTTATTTTAGCGAGAGCCTCCGCCTCGATCCACTTGGTGAAATGGTCAACGGCCACCACGAGGAACTTGCGTTGTCCGGAGGCTGGAGGGAACGGTCCCAGGATGTCCATCCCCACTGTGCGAAGGGCAGGTGCAGCCAGGGGGGTCAGCTGGGACGCCGGTTGATGTTGAATGTTGGCATGGCGCTGACAGCTGTCGCACCTCTTGACAAGTTCGGATGCATCCTCCTTCATTGTCAGCCAGTAATACCCTGTCGTAGGGCTTTGTATGCAAGAGCCCTGAACGACCTCCGGTAGAGCTTTCCTTTCATTATGAAAAACTTTGGGGCCCATCTTTTAAGTTTCCTGGCTTCGGCAGGGTCTTCTGGGAGGGTACCCTCGGTAACGTACCGGACGTAGGCATCCATCCAGGAGGGCTCCTGCTCCACTGGTAGAGTTTCCCTTGATACGTCATACTCGGGGCTTCTAAGTGCTCCACATAAGCTCTTTCCCAACATCCCATCAGTGAGGTGGCAAGGTGGGATAAGGCGTCGGCTCTAGCATTCTCCTGTCGAGGGATGTAGGTGACACTAAAGTGAGCCAAAGGAGTGGCTAGCGATTGCACCATACTTAAGTAGCGGGACATGATGGGATCCCTTGCTTCATATTCCCCTGTGATTTGGCCGGCGACCAATTGGGAGTCGGTGAATGCCCTAAGGCTTTTTACCCCAAGTTCTTGAGCCAATCTCATCCCGGACAACAAAGCTTCATATTCTGCCTGATTATTAGTGGCTGGAAAGAGGAAGCGAAGTGCACACTTGGTTACAACTCCATCCGAGTTGGCCAAAATGAGGCCTGCTCCGCTCCCTTGAGAATTCGACGCCCCGTCTACATGGAGGACCCATTCATCATCACTGGTTCCGAGGGGCTGAGTGTCTGTAGGAGGTTCTTTAGGTTGCTCCTCTCCCCAGGTATATTCAACCAAAAAATCTGCCAAGACTTGAGACTTCATGGCCGACCGGGGCGAAAAGACAGATCGAACTCCCCCAACTTAAGGGCCCACCTTGCCAGCCGGCCGGAAGTATCCGAACGAGCAAGAACCGTCTTCAGAGGTTGGTCTGTGATCACCGCGATCGGGTGGGCTTGGAAGTACGGCCGCAGACACTGGGCAGACACGATCAATGCGAAGATAATCTTTTCCATGTTTGAGTATCTGGTCTCTGCATCGTGGAGCACCTTGCTGGTGTAGTATACTGGCCTTTGCATGCCATTGGTGTCCACACGGACCAGCATAGAGCTAACGGCTTCAGGAGAGGCTGCGAGGTATAGAAGGAGTTCTTCTCACCCGTTGGCTTGGCTAGCAGCGGCGGGGTAGATAAGAATTCTTTTAACCCTTCGAACGCCTCCTGGCATTCTTTTGTCCATTCAAATTCATTGGCTCTGCGAAGCGCCTTGAAGAAAGGTAGGCACCTTTCAGCGGACTTGGACAGGAAGCGGCTTAAGGCGCCACCCTCCGTCAGGCGCTGTATCTCCTTCTTGTTGGCGGGAGGCCTCATGTCCAAGATGGCTTGGACTTTATCCGGGTTTGCTTCGATCCCCCTCCGGGTTACCATGAAACCCAAGAACTTTCTGGCTGTTACCCCGAATGCACACTTACGTGGGTTCAGCTTCATCTGGTACCGACGAAGGTTGTCAAAAGTCTCCATTAGGTCCGCGATATGGTCGGTGGTGTGAACGCTTTTTGTCAACATGTCATCCACGTACACTTCCATGTTGCGTCCTATCTGGCCTTCGAAGACCTTATTCATCAGCCTCTGGTAAGTAGCTCCCGCGTTCTTTAGCCCGAAAGGCATTACCCTGTAGTAGTATAACCCCTTCTCCGTTATAAAGGAGGTAGCTTCTTCATCCGTCGGATTCATCCGGATCTGGTTGTATCCGGAGAAAGCATCCATGAAGCTAAGGACCTCATGGCCGGATGTAGCGTCCACCAGTTGATCGATCCGGGGCAGGGGGAAGCTATCCTTAGGGCATGCCTTGTTGAGGTCGGTGAAATCTACGCACATTCTCAGCTCTCGTTGGTCTTACGGACCAGCACCACGTTGGCCAACCATTCGGGGTAATGGACCTCCCGAATATGGCCCGCAGCCGTTAGCTTGCGAACTTCCTCATCGATAGCTTTTTGTCTATCTGGAGCGAAGTTTCTTTTTTTCTGTCGGACCGGCCGACACTCTGGCTTGAGGTTGAGCCGATGGGTGATGACTTCTTCGGGATGCCCGGCATGTCTGAGGACGACCAAGCGAAGACGTCGGTGTTGGTATGCAGGAAAGTAAGAAGTTGATCACGTGCATCCTCTGGAAGCAATGCCCCCACCTGAACAGTCCTTGCCGGGTCATCACCCAAGGGGAGGGTTAGAAGGTGCTCAGCGGGCTCTCCCCTTCTTCCCAGCTCCCGAGGATCGAGTGGCTCAGAGGCTACTACCGACGCCGCTTCCAGCGGGCTGGGAGATAAATGATAGCAAGGCAGTAGCGGGCTTTGCTCCCCTTTCATTTCTCCGATTCCTTCGTCGGTGGGGAACCTTACCAATAGTCTCTTAGTAGAGATTACGACATCTAGCAGATTCAACCATGGTCTCCCCAAGATAGCGTTATAAGCCAGCGGGACCCGGACTACCAAGAAGTTTATAACCACAGTCTTCTGACATGGAGGGGTTCCAGCCATGACTGGGAGGGCAATTTCCCCTCGACGCTCACCGAATCTCCCGTGAGCCCATTAGTGGCGCGGCAACGGGTCAAAGTGAATACTTTGACAGATTCATCCGAACAAAAGCCTCGTAGCTCAAAACATCCACCGAACTCTCACTATCAATTAAAATTCTTTTTACAGGATGTTTGGCTACAGTCATAGACACAATGACACTGTCGTCATGCTTATTATCTACCCCATCTAAATCCTTTTCGAAGAAAGGAATTACAGAATCTATTCCCTCTCGCTGCCTCTTTGAACTGCCACCCATCCCCCAGAAAATCATAGCTATGGTCTTTTCAGTTGGAGCATTGTCCATGCCAGCCAGACGATTTAGAGGCACCGGTGGGCCCGAAGCGGGAGGGTTTCCCCTTCGAACAAATTTGCCCAGGTGACCCTGCTGAACCAGCTCCTCGATGGCCTTCTTTAGATGGCGGCAATCCTCGGTATCGTGGCCATAGTCTCGGTGGTACCGGCAGTAAAACTCCTTGTTGCGGGGGGCCCCAGACTTCAAGGGAGCCGGATGCTTGAGATAGGGTTCCTCCTCGATCTCTAGCAGGATGTGAGAGATGGGAGCCATGAGTGGGGTGAATTGCTCCTTGGGAACAAGCGTCTGTGGTCGGCGATCTGAGCGTGCGGAGGCTCGGGCTTCCGAGGTCGTGCACCGGCGTGATCAGTAGGGGGTGGTTTCTAACTGGTGTTCTTGTCAACTTCCCTCCTAGAAGAATCTGCCTCGTTAGCACGGATGTACTTTTGTGCTCGGCTCAGAAGCTCAGCGTAAGAACTTGGAGGCTTCTTATCCAGAGAATAAGCAAACCTGGATGGGCGAAGTCCTCATTTCAGGGCCAAAGTGGCTACGAAGTCTTCCAGGTTGTACACCTCCAATGCCGCTTCCTTAAATCGAGCGACAAAATCCTTCAAGGTCTCGCCGCTCCTTTGCTGGACAATAAAGAGGCTATCAGCCACTCTCAGAATCTTTCGGCAGGCGTCAAAATGGGCCAAGAAAGCCCTCTCCAACTGGCGGAAGGAGTTGATGCTGCGTGGAGGTAGGCGGGAGTACCACGCGCGCGCCGCCTTGCGGAGGGTGGCTGGGAAAGCGATGCATAAGAGGGAGTCCGTTGCTCCCTAGACCTACATGAGGACCTTGTAACTTTCCAAGTGGTCCAGAGGGTCCGTCGTGCCATCGTATGGATCCAGTTGGGGAGACGAACCGGGGCGGGACTGGTTCCTTCATGATATGCCAGGAAAGTGGGGGCGACGCTCATAATCCGCCCCGTGAGGATCAGCAATCCGGCGGCTAAGCTCCTCCAACCGTCGATGATACTCATCGAGCCTTTGCTCGGCCCGACGAGTAGTTTTCCTGAGAGCGCCATCTCGGGATGAATCGGAGAAGAAGATGAAGAGGATCGACGGCGCAACGAACGCGCCCGTCTGGACTCTCTCCTCCGGCCGGTGGTGGGAACGTCCAGAGTGGCGAGAGGGGGACCGCCGTCGCTTCGAGGTCCCTCGGCGATGAGGTTCGGGGGTGAGCAGTGGGAGACCTCAGGTGGGGTCCCACCTTGATGAGATTGGACTATCCCCCGCACCCCTTCGTCGAGCGCAGGGGGTTGAGGTGCAGTAGCCAAACAATGCTCTTGCAGCCCCCGGACCACTGTCATCAGATCCTGGACTTGGTGGGCCAGAACCTCGAGTTGGTCAGGTCGGTTTGTCTGCACGGGGGGCGGAGCATGGAGATTGGCCCCTGAGTGCTCAGCCCGGGGAAGGCGCTCCGCGGCTTGACTGGAAGAAGCCTCCTGTGCTCGTGTAGTCACCATCGTTTCCCTTGCAAAGTTGGTGGGGTCACAGGGAGAACTTTTGTCCTGTGAGAACTGCGCCCCTTCCTAGCGCGCCAATCTGTTGCTGTCAAATCACTTGCAATGAATGGCGGATGAGTTAAGATCTCCGCAGGCCTTCAGGGATGCATAAAGGTCGCCGTCTTCCTTCTAGAGCCTGCAAAAAGTCCCGGACCAATGGTTTCGGTGGGGACCCTCCGATGCCCAAGTCAGTGGATTGTAGAACAGGATACCAATAGAACTTAAAAGAGAGAGAGATTGAGATCCCCTCGCATTGAGCTCGGGTCCTCTTTTTATACCTGTTTGGGGTCTCATTTACCTCATTCCGTTGGAACTGTCAAACCTTCCTCGTTTTGATAAGCTTCATCGAACGGCAAGTGGTTAAGCCGTTGCTGGATGAGGGCCGCTTGTAGCGGTAACTGCTGAACGAGCTAACACTTGCCCGTGAATTCGGTGAGCGAGATGCACAGCAGTAGACCTCGAATCACGGGATCCGTTATATGAGACTAGACATTGTATATGCGGAAAGGCACTGGAGGCCGACATCGGAGGCCGGAGCCAAAGTCCAGTAGTTGGAGGCCGTCGCTGGAGGCCGAAGCCAAGTCCATGTTGAAGGCCGACGCTGGAGGCCGGAGCCTAAGTCCGACGCTGGAGGCCGACGCTGGAGGTCGGAGCCTAAGTCCAGCGCTGGAGGCCGATGCTGGAGGCCGGAGCCTAACTCCAGCTCTGGAGGCCGACGCTGGAGGCCGACGCCATAGTCCAGCGCTGGAGGCCGACGCTGGAGTTATGGGTTTTGCTGTCACATCATTATCTTCAAAAATCGTGCAAAAGATAATACTGCCAAAGAAAATGGCCAACCGTATCAATAATATAATATAATATAATATTATTATAGTATTATATAAAATACAGTTATACTCGTAGTTTGAATCTGACTAAGTCTAAAATAGCTTTTTGACATTTGAAAAAATAGATAGAGTCAGGAAGTATTTTTAAAAGTTTATGAAACATTATAAAATTATTAAAAAGTTCTTTTAAGCCTTAACAAGTACTTTTAGTTCTTCCAAAAGTTTAATCAAATAGAGCCTTAGGTAGAAAAATATTTTTTCATTTATAATTAATTAAGGCTTCCGTGTGAGAACGTTTGGCATGAGGGGAGGCGTCGTGGAGTGGGCTTGGGTCGCTCCACGGGTATTTGCGTGAAGAAGAGAGAGGTCTCTTCGTGAGGCTTTCAGAGAAGAAGCCAGATCCAGAACCGTACGTGGAGTGGACGTGGGTCGCTCCATGGGTGGTCTTTGCGTGACGAAGAGAGAGGTCTCTTTGTGAGTGGGCGTGAGTCCTCACGGACGTGGATGAGAACGTGAGCAGTGAAATCTGTGGAAGCCAGTAGGGAAAAAAAAATAATTAAATTATAAAATTAAATTTTATACTTAGAGAATTATATCATTTTAGTTCTTAAATTTTAAAAAATTATAAAAATAATCTTTAATTTTCTGTGTGGTGCAGTTGGGTGTGGTTATGGTCTAGTTCAGGGGTGGCTCAGTGGAGGATAGGCTAATGCATTGCTTAGCCATTATCCTTAGGGATGAACGTCTATCACAAAAGAGAAATTCTTAGACCTTTTTTTTTTCGATTGGGCTCTTCTTTATATATTATTTTTTTTTTTGTATAAATAGGAATACTTCATATTGGAAATTCATGACATTTCCTAGCTATGACAATGATAATTTTTCTTTTCAAAGAGAAGAAAAGTTTGCTGTGAAATTCGAGCATATTGACAATGATGATAGGTCATATGCAATTTTTATTGGAGGATGGGAACAACTCATCACTGATTTCTGGGCATTGATAAGGACGAAAATTCATGCTTTAACTGAAGGTTGCCTAAAGAAAAACTTGCCTGTTCTCTTCATGGTTTCTTTTGTGCCTGATGTTGTAATCGTCTTGCTTACTACATATTTATGTAGTTGGAATATTTATTTAAAATAGATGAGAACATGGTCTTTGGAGAGGATGAGGTTTTGTGGAAAATTGTACATGGTACAGTCAAAGAAGCTTTCTTGGATTGGAAAGTGAGCACTCAGAAATTAGAAGCTACTTTTCTGCTTCCCCTGGGACCTTAACTTGCTAGGTTTTGCAAGCAAAGAAAGTTACTGACCTGTGTAGATCCATAAGAATAGGTTGTAAATTCTCCTTTTTCCTAGCTAACTAGTTAATTTTTCTCTATCTTTTGTTTCATTGTTAATAATTGCTTGCTCTGCTTAAGGTTCATAATAACTTTAATCATTGTATTAAGTGCATGGCAATGCCAAGCGCTTTGTTCATATGCATCTGATTACTTTCACTAGTTTTATCACATTACATCTTGTGCTCCTTTATCTATTGATGTCTTCTAATTTTTCATGTTCAACTTGTCTGAAATGGTTCCAAGCCAGCATGCTGATTTCTATCTATCAATGATAATCAGAGAAAAACAGGAGGTCTGGTGATATGAGATCCCTCAACTAGAAAAAGGCTATATCAGAGTGTCCAGAGATCTGCTGTGGACAGATTCAATGAAGATACTTACAGTCCACCTGGGGTTTCCGTAGAAAATGGTAGAGGCAATAATATGTGAGATCTTCATGAAGATTTGGCTGTTTCTGTGAGAAGAAAAAGATACTGAACCAGATGCAGAAGTTAAATATGAACATGAAATTGACAAGCTATTAGATGGTCTGGGTCCTCGTTACACAGACTGGCCAGGATCTGATCCATTACCTGTTGATGCTGATTTGCTACCAGCTGTGGTTCCTGGCTACAAACTTCCTTTCAGAATTCTCCCTTATGGAGTGAGATCTACTCTTGGTCTGAAGGAAGGTAAAGCATTGCGAAGGCTTGCGAGGATGCTGCCTCCTCATTTTGCCCTTGGTAAGATGCCTTTTCTGAAATCACTTTTGATTGATGGGCTATTGAGATGGACACTTTCTTAGCTATGTATCATAAACATTTACAGGGAGAAGTAGGCAACATCAAGGGCTAGCTGCTGCCATGGTGAAGCTCTGGGAGAAAAGTTCCATTGCAAAGATTGCTCTAAAGCATGGGGTACAGCTTACGATGAGAGAAAGGATGGCTGAAGATATAAAAGTATGTCTGAAATATCTCCTCTTACTGGAAATATTTTGAGGAAAATTATCATTCACATTCAACTTATCCATAGGCTTGTTGGAAACTAAACTTGATTATTGAAAATTGCTGCATAGGAAGTTGATATTATTTAATTACTGCATAGGAAATTGCTGTTATTTAATTGCATAGGAAGTTGCTGTTATTGCATAGGAAGTTGTTATTCTGAATTAAGTATTGTGGAAGACCAAGAGTCATTTTGTAATTATAAAAGGTCATGTATCCTTTCACGTTTCAGTATGAAAAAATAGAAAGAATCCAGAAATTTGCCCAAAAGAAAATATCTTCTCCTCTTCCAACAAATTTGGTATCAGAGCCACAAAAGATCCATGGCCTCCATGAACTTTGTTCAATCCCAAATACCCAAACTCACCAAAGACAACTATGACAACTGGAGTATCCAAATGAAGGCTTTGCTTGGATCCCTTGATGTTTGGGATCTTGTAGAAGATGGCTACATGGAGCCGACCGAAGGTGAAGCAATGCTCACACAAGAGCAAAGAAAGCAACATAAGGAGTCAAAAAAGAAAGACAAGAAGGCTCTCTACACACTATACCAAAGTGTAGATGAAGGCACATTCGAGATTATCGCTGGAGCTGCAACATCAAAGGAGGCATGAGACTTATTGCATAAAGCACATAAAGGAGCAGAAAAGGTGAAAAAGATTCGGCTACAATCTTTGAGGTCTGAATTTGAATCTTTCAAAATGATAACTGAGGAGTCAATTTCTAATTATTTTTCAAGATTGATGTCTATAGTCAATCAATTGAAAAGAAATGGTAAAGAAATTACTAATGTTCGAATCATGGAGAAAATTTTGCGCTCTTTAGATGCAAAATTTGACTTCATTGTTGTAGCCATTGAAGAATCAAAGGAATTAGAAGAATGACTATAGGCAACTCATGGGCTCTTTACAAGCACATGAGGAAAAGCTGTCTAAAAGGATGGAGGAGAAACCCATCGAGCAAGTACTTCAAACAAATCTTACACTACAAGAAAAAGGTGATCTTAAAGGTCAAACAAGTTTTCATGGTCGAGGCCGTGGAAGAAGAGGAAGAGGTGGAAGATTTCATCAAGATCAACCTCAAAGAAGTCAAGGAGACATAAGAGACCATCATGCCCGAGGTCGTGGTAGAGGAAGATTTTTTAATCCTAGAGGAAGAGGAAGGTATGGACAACAAGCACTATAATGTTTTATTTGCAAAAAATATGGGCACTATGCTAAAGATTGTTGGTACAAAGATAATGTTAATTATGTTGATGAGAAAATTTATTTTACAAAAGAACAAGAAGAAGAAGTAACTCTACTTTTGGCCTACAATAACATTTCTGGTGCTATCAAAAGAAGTACTTGGTATCTAGACACAGGTGCTAGCAATCATATGTGTGGGATAAAGGACATGTTTTTAAGATGGATGAAAGCTTCAAAGGCTCGGTGACTTTTGGAGACTTCTCTAAAAGGCCAGTTGAAGGGAAAGGTAAAATGCTTATCAAGCTTCAAAATGGCACTCAAAATTTTATTTCAGATGTCTATTATGTTTCAGACATTAAAAATAACATTCTTAGTTTGGGCCAATTGCTTGAAAAAGGCTATGACATTCACATGAAAGAATTGGGTCTTTCTATCAGAGACAACAACAATACTCTTATTGCACATGTTCCTATGTCAAAAATAGAATGTTTGAGCTAAGTTTGCATGTTGATGGCTCTTCTTGTATGTTAACACAAAGTCTTGATGACTCTACTCTATGGCATCTTAGATATGGACATTTAAACTTTGATGGATTAAAACTTTTGTCTAGCAAGAATATGGTGACAGGAATGCCTTGGCTGAAAATGTCTAAAGAAAAATGTGAAACTTGCATAGTTGGAAAGCAACAAAGGAGAACCTTCATTTCAGGAAGATCAAGAAGAGCAACAAAACCATTGGAATTGATACATTCAGATGTTTGTGGCCCAATCAAACCAACAACTATGGGAGGTAATGAATATTATCTTTCCTTCACTGATGATTATTCTGGAAAGACATGGGTTTATTATTAAAAAAAAAGAGTGAAGTGTTTCAGAAATTTAAGGAATTTAAGTTGCTTGTTGAAAAACAAAGTGGTTTTCAAATTAAAGCTTTGAGATCAGATCGTGGTGGTGAGTATTTATCCAAAGAGTTTTTAAATTTTTTCAAAGCACAAGGAATTTTTCATCAGGTTACTATGCCTTATTCACTCAGCAAAATGGGGTTTCAGAAAGAAAAATCGAACTATTTTAAATATGGTTCGATGTATGTTGAAAGATAAAAATATGCCTAAAGAATTTTAGGGAGAAGCAGTTGCTTGTGCAGTTTATTTGTTGAACAGATTTCCATCAAAAAGGCTTCACAATATGACACCTGAGCAAGCATGGAGTTCATACAAGCCTAAGGTTGATCATCTTTGCATTTTTGGAAGTGTTTCTTATGTCAAAGTGCCTGATGAGAAAAGGATCAAACTTGATGACAAAGGAGAAAAGTGTATTCTTTTAGGATATGCTAAAAATTTAAGTGGCTATAAGTTGTATAATCCTATTACAAAGAGAGTAATTTTTCAAGAGATGTTGAATTTGATGAAAAGCAAATGTGGAGCTGGCAAGATAACAATAAATGCAAGAAAATAATGAAGAAGAAGAGTCACAACATCAAGAAGAAATTCCATCAACTCCACAACAAAGTCCAAGACATTCATCTCCACAAGAAAGTTCCAGTGGCTCATCCTCAAATAGAGCACACAAAACTCGGAGTGTGCAAGAATTGCTTGACGTCACAAGGCGTCTTGATGCTAATGATTATACTATGTTTTGTCTTTTTGCAGGTTATGATCCAATTGAGTTTTATGAAGCAAATAAAGAAGAAAAAATGGAGAAATGCCATGCATGAAGAAATTTCATCAATAGAGAAAAATGACACTTGGGAACTCACAAATCTTCCCCAAGGTCATCAAGCCATTGGAGTCAAATGGGTGTACAAAACAAAAACAAATGCAAGTGGAGAAATAGAAAAACACAAGCCCGCTTGGTAGTAAAAGGCTACAAACAACAATATGGCATTGACTATGATGAAGTTTTCTCTCCTGTTGCTCGAATGGAAACGGTACGCCTTCTTATTTCCTTAGCAGCACAAATGAAATGGAAAATTTTCCAAATGGATGTGAAATCAGCTTTTTTGAATGGATATTTGAATGAAGAAGTCTATGTAGAACAACCTTTGGGTTTCATTCAAAAAGGACAAGAAGACAAAGTCTACAAACTCAAACGAGCTCTTTATGGATTGAAACAGGCTCCACGAGCTTGGAATACAAGGATTGACAAGTATTTTGCTGAAAATGGTTTTCAAAAATGCCTTCTTGAACATTCTCTTTATATGAAGTCTAATCATGTTGGTGATGTTCTATTTGTTTGTCTATATGTGGATGATTTGATATTCACAGGAAATAATTGCAATGATTGAAGTTTTAAGACTTCAATGATCAAAGAATTTGAAATGACAGATTTTGGCTTAATGTCTTATTTTCTGGGTATTGAAGTAAATCAATCAGATGAAGGCATATTTATTTCACAAAGCAAATATGCAAAGGAAATTTTGGAGAAATTCAAGATGAAGAATTGCAATTCAAGCACCACTCCAATTGAATACAATACTAAATTAAGTAAAGATGGAGAAGGAGATCTTGTCAATCCAACATATTATAAAAGTTTGGTTGGAAGCTTAAGATATCTTACAAATACAAGGCCGGATATTGCTTATAGTGTTGGAGTTATAAGTCGTTACATGGAGAAGCCAAGAATGGATCATTTAATTGTTGCAAAAAGAATCCTTCGATATATCAAAGGTACGCAAGATTATGGTATTTTCTATTCATCTACTAATCCAATAAAATTAGTTGGTTTTTGTGATAGCAATTGGGCAGGAGATATTGCCTTTTATATTGGAAGTGGAGCATTTACATGGTCTTCAAAGAAACAACAAATTGTTACACTTTCATCATGTGAAGCAGAGTATGTTGCTGCAGCAAATTGTGTTTGTCATGCACTTTGGCTTCAAAGACTACTACAAGAAATGAAGATTTCACATGAAGAGCCAACCAACATTTTGTTGATATAAATCTGCTATACAACTTGCAAAAAATCCAGTCTTCCATGATCGAAGTAAGCATATTGATACAAGATTTCACTTCATTCGAGATTGTATCAAAAATCAAGAAGTACAACTTCTCCACATTTCAACAAAAGATCAGGTAGCTGATATCTTCACAAAAGCCCTCAAGGAAGAAGAGTTCAAGAAGTTGAGAAGCATGCTTGGAGTCATGAAGAATCAAGTTTGAAGGGGGGTGTTGGAAACTAAACTTGATTATTGGAAATTGCTGCATAGGAAGTTGATATTATTTAATTACTGCATAGGAAATTACTGTTATTTAATTGCATAGGAAATTGCTGTTATTTAATTGCATAGGAAGTTGCTGTTATTGCATAGGAAGTTGTTATTCTGAATTAAGTATTGTGGAAGACCAAGAGTCATTTTGTAATTATAAAAGGCCATGTATCCTTTCACGTTTCAGTATGAAAAAATAGAAAGAATCCAGAAATTTGCCCAAAAGAAAATATCTTCTCCTCTTCCAACAAGGCTAAGTGATATTTTTAAAATCCTTTTATATTTGGGGTGAAGCTCTAATATGAGCTTCTTGTTAAAATCCTTTTATATTTTTGGTACATCCACTAAAATTTTAATTTATGCCAGGTCCAAATGGACAATGTAAAAGACCATGGGGATGAGGACTTGTATGCCAGACTGGACTCTGCATATTCCATTGAAGATGAAGATACAGAGGTAGATATAATTGCATTTACCATCAGCTATCAATTTTGTGAGAAGGGAAACTGCTTGCTGAAAATGAATGTACAAAGTGGGTCAAATATTTTTCAACAATTCATGCTTGATCTCCCCCAGTCATTTTTCTGACTGGACCAAGTTGAGCTATATAAAATTATTAACAGAAGACCAACTATGGCATATCTTTTGTATGTTAAGAAATGGAATTTCCTAAGAGTGATCCTCTTATTTTGTTATTTGCAGGATGAGGCTGATGAGGCTTATCTTCGTACTTTTGATATGCTGTGGACATTGATCGCGATGAAGATGACAGAATTGATAATAACACCATTAATGGTGGTGGTAGTGGTGATGATCATGAAGATGGTGATGAAGATGGTGATGAACATGGTGATAGTGATGAAGATGATGAGTCTGACAATTTTGAAGATAAAGAAGATTCCATCGACGTCATTCAGACATCAATGAATTTCGTCCAGATCAGCACACTGGAATGACGGAAACTGCTGCTGATAAACTGTCTATCTGAACCGATTTTCCAAAGCAATGGGGCTTAAGTGGAAGAAATATAATCATGCATTTGTAGCTATTAACAATAATTTCCATGTAAATTATCAATTTAATTAATGAAATTAAATTCAAAATTGGAGCAGTCAAGCTTGAAATTTTTGTTTAAAAAAAAAGAGACAATATCATCCCGTACTTTGTCTTTGGTTGGTTGGTTAGTGAAAAAACATATATGATATAATGGTGAGACATTAAATCAAATGGGCTGATGCACGTTTCAACTTGAAATGGTTTTGGGTTGACTGTTCTATTTTCACTTTTGCTATTGGATATTTGACTTGGATAGCAAATTTCATATATAAGATATGGGAAAAGACTTTGTATACCGTATCTGGTATAGCAAGTCCTATGTGGACTGCACTGTCTCCTCTTATTGGTCCACATGCATACGATACCCATTAAAAAATATTAAGACAGCTTTATGACATCCTGACGAAAAAAATTATGACACTTCAGTTTTAAAATTACAACACAATAGTTATAAAATTACAACACCCGTTCAGAAAGCCAAAAAAAATTACAATACCTCAATTGTAAATTTACGATACTGTAGTTATAAAATTACGACATCCATTCAGAAAATGTTTTTCTACACAATTTCAAAAAAAAAGCTGAATGGATATTAATGCACGTCACGTCAAAATTTAAAATGACACCTCGGTTGTAAACTTACAACACCGTATTTATAAAATTAAGACACCCATTAAGAAAGTTAAAAAAAATTATGATATTCTAGTTGTAAATTTACGACATCGTAGTTATAAAATTACGACATCCACTCAGAAAACGTATATGTACATAAATTTTAAAAAAAAGCTGAACGAATATTAATGCACGTCATGTCTAAATTTAAGATGACACCCTAGTTGTAAACTTACGACGCCATAGTTATAAAATTAAGACATCCATTCAGAAAGCTAAAAAAAATTACGACATCCCATTTGTAAATTTATAATATTGTAGTTATAAAATTACGACACCCATTCAGAAAACGTGCACTACAACCTGTACACAAATTTCAAAAAAAAATTGAACAGATATTAATGCACGTCATGTCAAAATTTAAAACGGTATTCCTGCCCTATCATATTAAGTCATATAGAATTTGTGGACCAATAAGAAAAGACGGTATAGCTCACATAGAATTTGCTGCATCGAAAACTATGTACAAAAACTTTTCCATAAGATATGGCCCTATCCTCCGCATATAATATTCTCAAAGTGTGCATGAATTTACCTGAGAATAAGTCACTCCTTCTAGTGCTTTGGACTGGTACTTGGTCTTGTTGGCTATGAGTATATGTCGGAGCCATATTAACTTTTTGATTATTTAAGGGTTAATTATTTTTTACTGGTCCTTCATGCTTTACCCATGGACCATCCTGACTCTTTTTAACTGTTGTCTTGGAGTCAAGTGAAGCCTTCTGTGAAAGCATGCCTCTATAGCCTGTGAAGTTAAATTCCCTTGAATATAGTCTTCATCATGAGCACTTGTGCATCACCTCCTATTTGCTTTATGTCATCCTATTAGCACTCCGACCGATGGACAACTGAAACCACAAATTCTCAAGTGTATCATTGTTGTGCAATATTGTTTATGAGCCCCTCAAGCTTTCAGGAAAGAAGCAGCTACCAAGAGCAGTCCATTTTTCACTTCATGAAACCACAACTGGTGCAATATAGACAAAGTGCTTGCTGATAGAAATGCCTAGCAGGTAAAGTCAAGGGAATTCCAAGATCAATTTGAACAAAGATTAATGTCCATAACATGGATATATGTCTAGGAAAATAAATAGAACTCAAGAAATTTCTTGCCCAGGTGATGGTTGGCTTCATGTTGCATGAATAGCATTTAGACAGTAATCTGGGCTTCATAAAATGTTGGAGCATTTGGAAAGAGCATAACTCAGTGTCAGCAAAGAGGGATGTGCAATATTCACCAAAAAAAATAAAAGTTCACAATCCATTTAAAGGAATTAGGTTACTAATGGAAAAAAGAAAAATAAACTAAAATAAATGTTTAAGATGAAAAAGTTGAATAGAACTTAAAAATATAAATATATAAAAAAATCAGAAGGTTGGAAATATGAACTAAAAATATAGTAAAAAATATAAAAAGGAAAATAATTAAACAAAGTACAAAATATGAAAAATATAGGATAAATTTAAAAATTCGAAACAAAATATAAAGAACTAAAATTACAAAATTGAATTGCAAATAAATACCTCAAATTAAAAAATTGAATAACAAGGAACCAAGAGAGCTACCACTGCTTATACAATCTCATTGATATTCTCTTGTCAATCCTTGTAAGTACCCCTCGCATCCACGAATCCAATGGCACATAGCTATCTTGATTCAAGAGTTTTGATTCTACTTGTTTTTCTGATGGAAGACAATTTCCACAATCAATCTAGTGTAGCTACAAAACATGAGTCTAGCCACAAATATATGGATATTAATATAGATACAGGTAATTTGAGTGTTGATTTAGTCCTGAATAAAGCAAAGTGGAGAAAGCAAATTCATGTAGCCAACCCCATGTAGTTAGAAAAAAGGCTTAGATGAGTTGAGTTAAGTTGAGTTGAGATATAGATACAGACATAACTACAGATTTTTAGGCTCTGTAGCTAATAATTGACACCTCAGAAAACAAGGCATGCTATTAGCTACCATAAATTCCTAAATCACTTATTAAATAAAGAAGTCCCACATGCTTATCAAGCTAAGTGTTCTAGATGATGTTCATTAGGTTCACCATACATTCTATTTTTTTTCAGATAAGCCCCTTCAATTCCAATCCAGCTATGCTGCACCACCTGTTGCAGAATCAACCAACTTGGTCATGTAATCTCGATTCTATCTGCAGGACTATGACTGTTTAAGAAGACAGTAAAAGTAAAGTGATTCAATATAATTATTTGTTGATGCATATATTCACAAACCACAGCCTCATCAAACAAGTAGTCATGCTGTCCAAGTAAGCTATAACAGCAGCACAATGATTACTTATATACATAATACAATTCTCTCAAAAGAAGTACATAATAAAATCATCATATTTAAATCGAATTCCTGAGTTTGTCGAATAAGCTTTGGTAAGATCAAACACTTCCATGCACCATATGGAACCAATTTAACAGTGTCCAACTTACTGCCATTAAGTCTGACAGCATAACCTGCAACTTTTAACTATATTAAGTACCTATAGGCAAGATAATGTGGAATCTTTGACATAATGGAAATGATGTGCACTAGGGGTACTTACAGATCATTAGTGTTTAAAGATGTCTGTTTTTTCTATTAAAAAAAAGTAGGGATTACAGATTTACTTTAAATGTTTTGCAACTCAATCCATACCCGCAGGCCTAAGCCCATAATCCATAAAGCTAATCAACAGACTAGTGGCAGTTGGACAAGCTAAAATATAAGATCACATGTCATGAAAGAACTTGTATGTCTTGATGTCAATGACAATGAATCTGACTGCACCTATGCAACCCAGTATTGCAACCAAAGAGAACCAAATAGCAATGGCAAAGTTAATTATCTGCACCAGAAGTTTCAGTCTGCCATTCTTGGGCATTCTTCCAGATTTTAGAAAAGCTAAGGCTGGGAATACAAAATCTAGAGGGATAAACCCAATAGCTCCACAAATGGAAACAAAGTCTCCAAAGAAGGGCATTGCTGCAGCAGTTAGAGTAATCAAAGTCATATAGATTGACGTAAGAACAAGTCTCAATAGAGCATTTTGGATGCGCACGCCATAGGTCGTATTTTAAGACAGAATCCGTTCTTTAAATATGCATACGTTGGCCTGCAGTATATCTGAAAATATAAATATGTCAGAATACATGCAAGAAGAAGTTGTTTGTCTTAACCATGTAATAGATGGAAATTAGGACCATGCTGCTTATCTCTGAAGATGTGTAAAAGTGAAAATTCATCAATAAATATGTTTTAAATTGCTTGCTTCATCTGCACTACATCAAGATGTAGATGTGTTAAATCACCACTTTTGATAGGGTTGAAGAGAAGGTACCTGAAAGCATCCTGATATTTGAATAACAGCAAATATATTAGCCATGACAATGGTCCATCCTGGAGTAATGAGGGAGGACAATATGTAGGGCTGAACTTGGGACCCAAATGCCCAATAACCAGTGAAAGCCAGTTGCCAGTATGACAAAACAATAATTCCATATGCAGCTGATACACCTTTGTACATGTTCTTCTTTGCATGTTTCTTTACAGTATTCTGGTAAAAAGAGTCACATCTATATATTATTATGATGAATAATACACCAACCAGTCAATTGATATCACTTAACTCAACTCAACTCATCTAAGCCTTTTCCCAACTATATGGGGTCGGCTACATGAATCTGCTTCTTCCACTCTGCTCTATTCAGGACCAAGTCAAAATTCAAATTACAAATAGTTATATCATTTTTAATTATTTCTGTTCATATTAGTTTAGGTCTACCTCTACCTCTATCCTTGCCATGGATTGTTAAAAGATCACTTTTTCTAATTGCAGCATCTAAAGGTCTTATCCTATATATAAATATGTCCACGTGAATCTCAAATTGGAATACCAGATTCATTATAAAAATCATGTAAAAACATTAACTGTTATTTGAATTCATTAAATTTTGGATTATTGACCTGTCAGGCAGTTGTACACTTCATCCACACTCATTATTTCAACACATCAAACCATGAACTCATCACTATTATATGTCACTTTTATGCAACTTTTAGTAAAATAGTGAATTTGAACATAATATTTAGGAAGGGTGTCATTTTCATCAAATTATACCACAGTTAGTTCAATTGCCTATATATTGTATACATATATACACATCTTTAAACACATTTGCAGATGCACTATTTGTTTTGCAATGTTAGAATTCTTTAAGGTTCTTCTGGACAGATGGAGACTTGACACTCATGTCACCTCTTTGAAAAACATTGAAATATACAGGTATTGAATCTAGAAATCTTTTACTCTGCTGTCAGGTTTCTTAAGGGTGTCCATTCCTTTTTGACACTTGAACATCTCATACCAATGTCACATGCCTGAATAGCATCATAAACATATACTGGTTGAAACTAAGATCTCTTACGAGTATTACTAACTCAGTTCAGAGTTCTTTCTTGCTGCTTCAAGTCAAAATTCCTTTTTACCAAAAAAGTTGGAAACGCAAAAACCAAAAAGAAAAAAGAGGGAAAAGACTCCCCATATAGCTACAAGCTTATGAATGCTAAGCATACAACATTTTCTCATCTCATATTTCTTTCCAATCATATACAGAGCCATCATTCAACTAAACTGTATTATGGCATGAATATAATAGTTGGACTCTCCTTTTTAGTTACCCAGGCATCTAGTTAAGGTGTAAAACATTTTTCAATGAAAAAAAATATAATTCTTTCTTTTTCTTAATAAAAAAATTCATAATTCTTCCACCAGATTTTTACTAACTCTAATGTGTGCTGCTGATATTATGGCTAGCTTCCAATATAATTCCTATAGTCAAGCTTATTCACATAAATATTAATACTTTTCAAATTATAATAGATTTGCTCAATTTGCATACCATCTTCCCAGATACACTTATTCAATTCCAGACAACAATTTAAGCAGTAAAAGACAGATCCATAACTGTACAGAAAAAAAAAAGAAAATGGTCAGTGCAAGCAGAAATAGACAATACATATGAAATTGTCATGCCAAGATGTTCCACCTGTATTTCTGGAAGCATTGCATCTCCAAACGAGAAAGCAATCGCACCTAGAGCATTAAAAGCTTTGAAAACCTTAGAGGAAGTGCTTCCTTGCAAGCTGTAGTTGATTGATTTCCGATCAATTTTTTCTCCTACAATAAAAGGAAAATTTTCTGCATTGGATTACTAGTTTCATGGCATGTCCACTGCATGTTTAGATACATGTTTTATACAACAAATGTATCAAAATATTTTCCTTGTGTAATTGTAGACAAATGAGCAGACAACCTCAGGATCCAACATAAAAGAGATGGTGAAACTAAAGAGCAAAAAGAAGCAATATTAGTGATATCATTGTTAGTTCTTAATGTATCCTAAAATTTTGTAGCAAGTGCAAAATCCTCTCTCTAAATCATGTATAACACGCACATAATATACATGTACATAATATAAACATGCACACAAATGCACACAAAAGAAGTTTCCGAAACATAATGTTATTCTAGGCTCTTAAAATTTAGATCTTGGAGGAGAAAAGGCGAACCCTAGGGAATTATTGTAAACAATCCATTACCTGATTGCCATGTCCTTATTCTTTGCTCCAAATGCCTGTTTTTGAGTCATGAGAAAATTTTACTTATATCAAAGAGATGACACCAAGAAGCTAAAAAAAAAAAAAAAAATTCTAAGATCCTGACTCTTATAACCCTATTATCTTGTTTCTGTAGCTTGTGAAGAGGCAAAGAAGCAACTTTGGAATCCGGATTCTCAAATAGAGGTGGAGATGGAAGAATACAAAGAACGATGGAGGAGATGATGGGAGTTGAAAAGCTTTTTGCTGAGGACAAAACACTTCAAGGCCAGCATGTGGAAAATTGAATGTTTGTTATCTTCCCTTTGCTGGAGATCTTGCTAATGCTATTCAGACAGCCAGTAGGTTTGCAGCATGGCACATGGCATTCCATCATCCATATGTTCCAGGTAACATGTCCATCCTTCGTCATGGCTTTGGTCCTCTCTTCCTTTCCATCTCTCCTATTTTGGCTTTACATTATCTTTCCTTCTTTCCCTGCCCCTCCATTGCTGTTCCTCTTCTCTTAACTTAGTTTTTCCTCAACCTATGTCTAGGCTTTGTGTTCTTTTTCTTCTTTTCTCATTGTCCTTAGTCTAGTCTCAGCATTCTCTTTCTCCTAATTTGGCATGGGTTGAGTTTTCTTTAATGGTTTCATTGTGAAATTTCATGAAAAAAATGATCTCTCCCAATTGATTTATTTTACTTCTTTCAAAAAACAAAAGAACTCTTATTCTTTTACTCTCATTTGAGTTTTCCCTTGTCTGGGTTAAGAATGTGGATACTCCTGTTTTTATCCTCCAGCAGTCCCTTAAGTCACTTCTTTTTTCTTTCAAAAAATGGACCATGTTGGTGCCTTACTTTTTCTGGTCCACAAGCCAAATAATGACACTTGTCCACAAGAGTGATCATGAAGGGGAAGCAGATGTGCATGCCTTTGAATTAGCTCCCCCACTCCCTTTGCTCTAGTCCTAATCTTCACCTTCATCTACTTGTTTGAATACCTGAAGTGCTTCCCAAGTTGAATGTTTTTAAAAATAAATTCTTTAATTATTTGATTCTTGTGATGGTTGTTGAGCTCCACTGTAATGCAGTGGTTTAAGGTCACATTCCTGCTTATATAATACAAATCCATTGAAAAATATTTCCTTAACAGCTGCAAGGATGGACTGCACAATGTCTTGTCCTGCCACCACCAGTTAACTACTCTGCTAGTTTTTTTACAATGCTTGAATGCGAGTAGTTTAGCTGTAATTCTTTATGTTGTCCAATATATAATTAGTAATTGTTCTAAGTAGTAGATGCCTTAAATAATTATGATCCTATGATAGAAATGGAAATGTAGAGGGTAATAAAGGCTGCCTACAAAAATGGAGTAAATTGTTCAGTTGGGAGAATGTTAATCATGCAGTACTTGAGATTACATAAGAAAACATAGAAATTCACAGGGAGCCAGAATACTTAACTTTTTGGCTATACCATAAAAAGCATATATTAGCATGGCATGTGCTTGGCTAATGTATCAGACTACCAGTAATTATAGATTATATTACAAAAAAGTATTCATGTTTGGATATATAACATGTATTGATATGTATATCATAGTTCATAAATGCCTCCTATTTCTCCTTTGAGTACACATACGTCATAAGTCATAAGCCTTCTTGGCTGGACAGTGATACAGAAAGTATTATTAAGAAGCCTGTTAGAAGTTGTTACCAGCCCAACTATCCTTAATCTAGAAGTTAATTTACACTTGGTGAAGTTAGCAACCCAAAAAATATTTAGTGAGTTTAAAAAACATAATTGAATTAAAAGAAGTCATATTACATGCTTATTCTAGCACTTTAAACTGAAAAATATAGGAGAAAAGTTGATCTGTATTTATTGATTTGAACTATTAAGTCATATCTGTAATTAACAAAGCAGAGCAAACAAGTATCATGAACTTACCATTGTAAATAGTCACACCAATGGTTGTTCCAGTAAAGCCTATGGTACTTAATGTGCACAAGGCATTTACCCACCGTAGTGAGTGAATATCTGAGAACTGTGACAAAAATAGCTCAAAAGCCCCAAAGAAAACAATGAATTGCTGTAATGTTAGACTACCATCCTTGTGATAATACTTATAAACTGCCTGAGAAAAACCAGAAATGATTCAAGTTAGTTAACTGGTATACATTAGTTTGAATAAATGCATGATACGGAAGACTTGCCTTAAGACTGCTTCCAGCAGCGATTTGGATAGCAATGTTATTGCCCAAAGAAGCCACTTGTTGAAAGAGTGTTACAGACCAATAACCCCAGGATCCTTATAAGAAAAAAATAATGTATTCAGTGGAGAAACAGAAAAACAACATAAAACCATGGTTCTTTAGATGAAAGTTTGACGAAAAAGCTGTTTTCTTTTAATTTTACCTGAATTTGAAATTTCTAACTTTAGTTTTTGCCTCCTTCCATCTATATTTATGTTATATAAAAAAGAGTGTTGCAGGGCTTTTGGGTCTATTAAGTTTGAGCCTGGGTGGAATTTCAATTATTTATTCACATATAATTTTAATGAATAGAAATCAACTGCATGGGTAAATATGGAGAGAAAATTTTCTTTCATCACTTAAATTCAAATCTTGTAACTTAGTAATCTATCTCTGTCCTTATCCATCTAAACAATCCTCTCTCTCTATGTCTCTCTATTTCAAGAATTGTTCAATCTCTTAACAATTCTTATCCTATTTTTTTCTCTTGCTTGAGCCGCTCTCTCTGAATAACCCCAGCCACCATCCTGCTATTTCTACTTTGCTCCTCTTTTTCCCTGTTTTTAACACCTTCCTTGTTTGATTTTTTTTTTTAACAATTTATTTCTTCCTTTTATTTTTTTAGATATTTTACCCAACGTCTATATTTAAATATTTTTCTTCAATAAATTTAATATTTGACTGTTCTAAATCTGAAAGCCTAAGATGATGCCCAAACTATATTTTAACATAATTTTTTTCTTTATTTTTAATTTTTACCTATAAATTTGGTGGCTTTCTTGTGGAATGTATTATAACTCCCAATGGAAACAGCGAAAACTAGAGCCTTGGGCCATGAAAATGCTGAACCAGCCAAAATTAGAATTCATCCAGCATAAATCAGAACTACAAGTTTTCTTGCTAGGATGCTGAGAGAAAGCTTTGAAGCCACATGACATGGAAAACAATGTTCTCAAAGAGTAAAAGGTTGCAAATATACAACAATCACAGACATGGAGCAGAGGACCTATAAGCCAATTTATACAGCTAAAATTGGTGATGGCCCTGTAGTCTGAGCATTATAATAGGTGTATGAATGTGTGCATAGACAACAGAAAACATATGACCATTAGATTGCTAGAATTTTTGTAACCACAGCATGAAATCCAGGAGTTGTAACAACATCATGGAGCCACATTTCCATTCAAGAATAATAAATATAATAATTCTGACACTTATCATACTTATTATATAGTAATCTAAGATGATCATACCTATTTCACTTGCTTATATCTATAAGTACAAAATACAATGTTCGTAGCAAGGTGAGAGACTTCAAACAAACAAGGTTTTAAAGTGCTTTAATCCTAATAACATGGAGATGTATCTCTTCCAGAATTGCAAAGCAGCATGAAAAGAAAGATTTCCAGAATATTAATCTCTATGCTTCTCAACTAAATGTCAAATTCATTATACCTTGATTGTTAAGCTAATAGAGACCTGCAGACCTACATTTGCTGACATGATTTGCAAGAGTTCACTAGAGCAAAAGTCTCAAGAAGAGGAATATAAATTAAGATATGGTTTCATTTGGTGCATATTCTTGGTATTCAAGAAGCTATATCTAACAAGGAATTTTTTTTGCCCAAATTGGTTATAGAAAATATTTGCCAAGTGACTAGAAATCTAGATCAAAATAAGATCATGCATTCGTGCACTACCACTCAGGTTGGAATAGATAAGTGAATAAACTCTTCAAAAGATGGTTTGTTCCAATTGGTGGTCAGGAGAGTGATCAATACTATACCTAGTATTAGGTTCCTGATCAATCAATTAATGCATGCATAAAGTTTTGATTCATCCTAAGTTGCAAGCAGGTACAGCTAAACTTCATGCAAGGCTGAGAACTTTATCTACTAATCACAATCACATGACAGTGAAGACATAAATCCCTATTGATCCACTCCTGAGGCTGATAGGAAATATTGAAGCCCAAATAAAAACCTAATAACTAGAAGACAGCTCCCAATTTTCCTAAAAAGAAAACTATAACATTCAATATTTATTTTACAAGACAGGCAAACAGATAGATCGAGTTGCTGCAAAGGAAATTGTTCTCCTTTATATAAAGACAACCTTGTCCTGCTAATATTCTTTCTAAAGTTTCAAAACGTAGACAAGGAAAGACAGGCCTTCATTCACTGGCTCAAGAGAAAAATGGTCTTAGGTGTACCATTAGCAATATAAGGACTAGAGTTTAGTTGTGTAATCCTTGTTTAGCATGCCATACCTAAAGTTTATGAGCCAAATTATACCATATCAATTATATGAATTCTTACCCTCTCTTTTCTCAAACTCTTGTTTTGTTTTCTTATTTTTTTACCACTTCCTCTTTACTTTATAGATAATAGAGAATGATCCATGGAGCTTTTCTTCCTTTCAGTTACATTGTGCGCACGCATATATTTGTGGTGTGGGACTGTGTTTAAGACATTAAATGATAGTGTTGGCCCAGATGGCAACCCAAGAGGGGGGGGGGTTGAATTGGGTTCTTTTTAAATTTAACAATTAAAACTTAAAACCTATTTCACAAGGATTAAGTGCACTAGTGAAGTGATGCAATAATGTAAAGCACAATAAGAGAGAGAGAAAGAGACAATCACGACAAACACAAGATATTTATAGTGGTTCGGTGTTACCAACACCTACGTCCATTCCCAAGCAACTCTTGAGTCCACACTATAATCACCCTGATTACAGCTGAGTTGTTTTCCACGATCACAACTCGAACTTGTTGTTTTACATGGGGTCACAACGAACCCATCTAGTTTTCACGGGTTCACCAGCACACAACCCAACGTAAGCTACATTTAGCTTACCCCGAGGCCAGCTGCCTCAACTAATTCAATCCCCTGATTGAATTAGTAAACCATAAGTCAAATTAAAGTTTACAATTCAAAAGCTCCTTAATTGAGCAAATAAA
>UESW01002894.1:0-29616 GCA_900491605.1 Calamus simplicifolius
TGAGACAAAGAGAAGATGTAATTAGATTGGAATTGATGAGAGAGAAAGCATGGGGGAGGCTGGCCGTGGCGGCGGCCGGCCACGGTCCGGCCAACGGCGGCCGGACCGCCTTCAATTTGGCCGGCAGTGGCCCTAGCCGCCGGCGCGAATCTCAGCTCCTCTGTTTCTTTTTTGAAACAGAGGAGCTGGGTTAAAAAGAAGTAATGGGCCGTTGGGTCGTTCGAGTTGGGCCTTGTTGGGTCGTCCTCTGAGCCCAGTTTGAGCAGTGTTTTGGGCCCTGTATCGGGCCGAGAAATGACAAAATAAATATATGGCCCGAATCAGGATTGATTCTAGTTTCTAGGAATAATTTTATTTCCCTATTTGGGTGTATACATGAGAGATATTCAAGCCCAAAGTTGGGCCCATGAAATGGTTTGGTAGAGTTTAAGAATTATTTTATAATTCAGATTTTAGAAATTTAATAATAAAAAATGATTCTGTAGGTTCCCAGGAGTTCAATTAGCTGGGTTATCAAGTGAAATTCGTGTACTATGGTAAGTAAGTCAAGTATTATAATTTTATTAATTATTTAATTTATGAACTGTGAAATTACAGTTAAATATAATTATATTAATTGGCAAAATTATGTATACTATGATAATATGTAATCAGATAATGACAGTAAAACTTTATGTGTTGCGCGGTTCTCATATGACAGATTATTATCACATGACAATTATCACATGACAGATTCCACATGATAGATTCTCACATGACAGATTATCACATTATCACATGACAGATTATTACATGACAGATGACAGACACTGGTATCAGGACCCTTCCCTTAGGGGATATTTAAGAGGGCTACACATGATGTGTATTGTAGGGCCATGGGACACATAAAGAAAAATAATGACAGTATAAACAATGTAATTGTTATTGAATTAAGTTTCAAACTAATTGATCTGATGACATGAACCTAATGATAGCCTGATAAATGAAATTTTGAAATTATATAGGCTTACTTATTGAGTGTGAGCTTATAAAATTCTCATAATGTTTTTCAGAGCCTCAAGAATGAAGATGGATAATTGAGATAGAAGGAGTTTCTATTACGAAGACTTAGTTTTTATTATATTGATTTAGTTCAGATTTGTTGGTGTGTAGGGCAGATAGCCCAAGACTGATAATTCTGGTTTGTAATAATCATGGATATGAAATTTGATTTATGTGATAAGTTCAAGACGCCTTGCATGCCTGGCATGCGTCGGGTTGTCATCCTAGTTCGAATTTTGGAACTGGAGCGTGACACTTTGGACAACCTTGCGAGCGCATTCCTAAGAGCTTCTTGCTTGCAAAATCCGCTGGCATCTTTCGCCTGGACGTAATAGATTCACAATCTCCAGCAGAAAGAGCACGCAATATAACCTTTTAGTTATTATCTATACCTTTCTTTCCATTGGTTAAGGTGGGAAGATAATTCAATTATAAGCTTAAGTCTGTAAATTATATGATTTTTAATATATAAATATTTTAGAGATGATAAATCATGCCTAATGATTCAGATCATCAATATAAGATTCACATCATTGAAATTTAAACTTAAAATATAATTACATATTTTAAGCGATAATATTATATGCACATAAAACATGCCTTGCTTAAGAACAGTACCATATCTAGTGCTGATACATGAAACCTCAAGTCCAGGTCAATATAGTGGAAGGAGATCCTTACCACCAAATTTGTGTGAAGTAGTTGACAAGCTTCTATCAATCACTCAAATTAGTTGTTTAGAATCTCTAATCTGTTTTACTCTTGGGTAAAGCAACCATTTTAAGTACGTTTGTTTGTTGGCGAGAAAGAGAATGGAAGTAAATGATTAAAAATAGTGAAGGTAACGCCTTTTATTTAATTACTAAAAGGATGATGGAGTAGTTGTATCTCACCAAAATCCTTCCATACTACTTTAGAATTAAATCAAGATATAAAAACAGAGGAATTTCCTAATCAGCAATGTCACAAAAACAATGACAGACCTGCCAAATAGCTGCTTCAATTTTTTTATACACTCCCAAAATCAAAAGGATCTGCATACATCAGAGCATGAAAATGGCGGAATCATTTAGTATCAGTGAAGATTGCCAGGTTATTGTAACACATGTAGTCAATGTAATAAGATAATGAGTCTGTTTCTCCCATCCTTTTTCGATACTTTGAGATGATAAAATAAATCAATTGAAATGCTGAGACAATGATTGGGTGGGGATAGAATGGTTTTGCCTCAATGCTTGAAACATAACTTAACTCTCTAACAAGTTTACATTTTGGCATCCAAGGCATATAGGAGCAATTTTATCCATCGAAAATCACTTCTACAACAGCATCAATAGTAAGAATAGAATTCCATCCCCTAAAATATTTTGAAATCCTAAACCTTAATAAATATCTTAACTTGGCAAAAAGATGAATAAGATATGCCTACTATATTAATGCAAGATTGTCTGATCAAAAGAGTGAAGTGAAAAATTAAATCTACAAATTGTTTGATTGATTATCATAATGATTTTCTTCGATAATAGGATCATTGGTGATAAAATTATTAGTAATAGGATTATCAGTGATTCAAGATCACTCCAATTGGTATAAGAAATTTTACTAATTAAATATCATTAGTAATTAAAATTTTACTATATTTAGTGTATATCATATATAGGCCCAATGAAAGATAATACTTATTTTCATAATATATAAACAATATAATATGATATATATAATTATATATGATAAATAAAATAATATAAATATTATTTGATGTGGCTGATCCAGCGCCGTTAGAATAAAAGGTAACAGCAGCTAATGAAGGTCAATGCATTTCAACCCTGAGACCCTCCTCCGGTCTCGGGGTGCACAAGCATCATCTTACCCCCGAGACCCCCTCCGGTCTCGGGTGAGATCACCATATCTCGACCCCGAGACCCCCTCCAGTCTCTGGGTGCATCAGCACCATCTCACCCCCGAGACCCCCTTCGGTCTCGGGGTGAGGTCACCGCATCCCAACCCCGAGACCCCCTCCGGTCTCGGGGTGCACCAGCACCATCTCACCCCCAAGACCTCCTCCGGTGTCGAGGTGAGGTCACCATATCTCGACCCCGAGACCTCCCTTCGGTCTCGGGGTGCACCAGCACCATCTCACCCCCGAACCTCCTCCGGTGTCGGGGTGAGATCATCATATCTCGACCCCGAGACCCCCTTCGGTCTCGGGGTGCACCAGTACCATCTCACCCCCGAGACCCCCTCCAGTCTCGGGGTGAGGTCACAGCATCTCAACCTCGAGACCCCTTCGGTCTTGGGGTGCACCAGCCCATCTCACCCCTGAGACCTCTTTTGGTGTCGGGGTGAGGTCACCATATCTCGACCCCGAGATCCCCCTCCGGTCTCGAGGTGCACCAGCACCATCTCACCCTCGAGACCTCCTCCGGTCTCGGGGTGAGGTTGCCATATCTCGACCCCGAGACCCCCCTCCGGTCTCGAAGTACACCAGCACCATCTCACCCCCGAGACTTCCTTCGGTCTCGGGGTGAGGTCGCCATATCTCGACCCCGAGACCTCCTCCGGTCTCGGGGTACCCAGCACCATCTCACTCCCAAGGCCTCCTCGGTCTCGGGGTGAGGTCACTATATCTCCACCTTGAGACCTCCTTCGGTCTCGGGGTGCGCAGGCATCACCAACGTCCAGCACGTGAACCAGCCTTCGAACCAAACGATACCTCCGAGCCACCTGGTGCACCCACGTGGCTCGCCGTGCGTTCGTGGCGGGTTACGGCCATGCCTCATAACGGCGTATGGTGCATTGCATGTGTCCCTGTGCGTGACTGTGCCCCGTTACGGAGTATGATTCACTACCACTTGCAACTGTGCGCGGTCATGTCAAGCAACGGCGCGCACCAAATGCAACCATGGCTTCCAGACACCTGTAAAGCCATATCGACAGGTAGCGTGGGATGCCTCCGGCGTGCACAGTGATGGTACGATAGCAATCTTCTGGAAAAGAAAGATGGGACATTCAGACAGGTATAAAAACACGCGCCCGTGCTGTAAGTATGGATTCGAACTCTGGTTTTCTAACTTTCTTCCCACTAGCAAAACCCTAATTGTCTCAGCTCCCTTCTGCTGAGCAGTTCTTGTCTGATCTCAAGTAACTAATTTGAGCGTCGAAGGGTCCCCACCGGAACATCCGGTCTCCGGGGACTTTTCTTGCAGGGGTTCAGAGAAAAGGATGCCCGTCTTCCCCGACGCTTGAAGAAGGTGACTTGGCGTCATCATCATTTATTATATTATAATAGTATATATTAGCTATAAAATAATATTAATAAATTTTATTATTAATGCTATATTATATAATTACAATGTTATATATTTATTAGCACATCGATTATATTAATATTGAAATATGTATAATATATATATAGTAATATTTTTAATATAAAATGCATATATATAAATAATATTTATTATATATTATAATAATATAGAGGGAAAGAGGGCAAATGTGCAAGTAAAATTATCCATAAACTTTGATGTTATCCTCATCACCACGATGCAATGTTCACATATCCTTGAACTAGCACTAAAATAACCTCTTGTCAACAATTCTAATCCCTTGGTAATCAAATCACTGCTCAAATTCATTGTCTTGAGATCAGTGGTGATATTTTAAAAATCATTCCATACCAAACACCAAGAAATTAATCCTATCCCCTCCATTCTTTCGGGCCATGTACACTAATTTGGATATAAAGCGCCCATTAATATACATGAATACATCTATGGCAAGAACAAAGTAATTGCAGATTGCTTTATAACTTATGTTGCGAGTCGGTCTCATTGTTGAGCTTCATCAAAAGCCTAACATAAAGAATGAAAAAAAAAAGAAATCAGCAAAAAAAAATATAACAAAAATATTGCAATGCAAAAAATAAATTAATTAAAATTTCAATAAAGAAAAAGATTTGGGGGAAAAGGGTAAGCAGAAGGAACGCCTGACAAGTTTCAACTTGTTGAATGAGTAGGAGTGAGGAACCCAACCTTACTCTGTTCTTCTTTTTTTAAAAATAAAAATTAAAAAATAAAAAATAATCTTCATTCTTGAATATAATTTTTTTTTATATATTTTCATTCCCAATCCCATAGGAAACGATGAACCTTATCCCTATCTCTTCCATCCTCACCCTTTCTTTATCCCATCCCTAACTCATTCGTCTCTAATAGTTTTAATAAAAATTATGAAATCATAATATAAGGTAGTAAAATAGCATATTAGGATTGAAAAAAATATAATATATATAATAGTAATATTGTACATATAAAAAAATATATAAATATCTTATAAAATTTAAATATAGAGGAAGTAAAGATACACTTATTCTATTTCTATTTTGCCTCAGTCAAGATAGGACTTTGTTTTACAATTGAAATGCCATCTATAATCAAATGCTCATCCAAATCAAGGATTGACCTCATGGATTAAGTTTATACAAATAGAGATAAAATTTTATATAACCGATGCTCTCTAGCAGTTTTTCTAATTATTTTAGAATATTTGGAAGTGGTTTTAAAATTGAAAAATGCCTCATATTTCAAATATTAGATGATACGTTCACGAATAATTAGCGTGTCATGTTTTTTCAGCAACACAGCATTATTGAATTGAAGTCACGGCTGCCCCTCGTCATTCGCAGAGGCATAAATAAATAAATAAATAACCATAATAGCAAAGTAGGACTTTTTTAGTTTTATTGAGGGGTAAAATCATCATTGCATTGATAACCGTGCGAATGGACTAAGGTCAGCCCATTCCCCCCGCCCGCTACATTACGCCCATGAAGAACGAGCTAACTAATGTGGTCCAGTGGGCCGAACAACCCATAGCTCGATTCTTCCCGAGCTACCCATAGCTCGGCTTCCCCGAGCTACCCATAGCTCGGCTTCTCCGAGCTTCCCATAGCTCGGCCTCTCCGAGCTTCCCGTAGCTCGACCTCCACGAGCTTCCCGTAGCTCGGTTCTCCCCGAGCTTCCCATAGCTCGGTTCTCCCCGAGCTACCATAGTTCGGCTTCTCCGAGCTACACATAGCTCGACCTCCCCGAGCTTCCCATAGCTCGGCTTCCACGAGCTTCCCATAGCTCGGTTCTCCCCGAGCTACCCATAACTCGGCTTCCCCGAGCTACCTATAGCTTGGCTTCCATGAGCAATCCATGACTCGACACTCACCTCCATGGAACCTGACGCGGGAGAGCCCAGGCCTAGCGTAACAGAATCCCAAACAAAGAATCATATCGAGAAATGGTCTAGGGTCTACGACAACGGCCTAGGACCTACGCGTTCATCAGATCTCGGGCCATCAAAGAGCTCTCCCAGCCGTCGATCCTTCAAGGAACAAGATACGGATCCCACCGGTCTTGCAACAGCTTGATTCGAATCATTTCCGTATCCTAACAACCTTCGAACCTTCCAGAAGGCGCTCAAGATCCAGGTGATTGCCTATAAATACGACATTCCTAGATTCTCTCATGTATGTGCTAACACCCCCTGGCTTACTGGCTACATTCACTCACTCTCTTTCTCCTCCACTGCTCGTCGGTGCTCCCCTAGAGCTCCCGATTGGCCATCCCTGAAGGGACTCCCCAGAGAGATCCTTCCCTCATTTCTGTTGATCGTCGATCCCCGCTGACTTGAGGGTCGGAGGGTCTTCCGCGGAGGGCCACCCCCAACGCCTCTCGCGTGAGGACTTCTGTGCAGGTTCGCCCAGGAGGAAGCCCAGATCAGGAGACCGATCGCGCCCGAGTCGGAGGACAGATCCCGGTGGCAACAGATTGGCGCTAGAGGAAGGGCCTAAGTCCCGTTAAAACTTGTAGAAAGGAGATAAGGATCTCGATCTGGAGTAGAACCTCTCCAATGGCTAATCGGAGAAGAGCAACCTCTGAAGCCCAGAACTAGGTTGTCTCTCAAAGGCCTGATCCGACAAGCAACGCGGCGCCGCAGCCGTCACCAGTTGAGACCCCATCAGCACCAGCCATCCCGGTGACCCAGGATCAGTTCGCCACACTGGTCCAGCAGGTCCAAGCCCTGACCCATCTGGTTCAGGAGCGCTTCGCAACTGCCCTTGCTCCACGCCTTCCTGAGGAGGCCGCTGCCCCTTTCTCTCCAGCCACCTCCTCCTCCAGTCCGCATGGAGTCACGGACCCCCCACATCGACCTAAGGAGGCCAGACCAGTCCCACGAGGTGGCTACAACAGGGATCCTCCCAGATCTCGGCGAGCCCGGTCCCTCTCTCCGGTGTCCTCCTGCCATGATTCAACGTCGTCCCCGCACTCTCCTCGCCCAGCTCCTCCTCTTACATCTGAGAGGAGATCCGTCGACAAATCTGGGAGATGCGTCAGGAGCTGGACACCGCCAAGCAGGCCCATCCGCCTCAGCCCAAGGCAGAGCAGGGCATCCCTTTCTCCAAAGGGATCATGGAGGAAGTGATTCCCTCCCATGTTAAGCTGCCCGCCATCGAGCCCTGCCATGGCTCTTCTGATCCGGATGATCATCTCAGTAGCTTCCGGTCAATAATGATGTTCCATGGAGCATCCGACGCGATCCTCTGCCGCACCTTCCCTTCCACCCTCAGAGGATCTACCCGAACATAGTTTAACGCCTTGAAACCAGGTTTCGTTGATTCATTCGATGAGCTGAGCCACCTTTTTATTGGCCAGTTCGTCAGTAGCCTCCGTCACCGACGAAGGTCCGACTCCCTCTCTGAAGTTAAGCAGAGAGAGGGGGAGTCCTTGAGAAATTACCTTGGCCGTTTCAACAAGGCCATGCTGGAGGTGGACCACCTTAATCATGAGGTGGCTATGTCCGCCCTAGCGGCGGGAGTTTTGAAGGAGAGCGACTTCTACCTGGCGATGGAAGTCAGCTACCCCCCAAACCTCTCCGATATGATGGCCCTGGCAGACAAATACGCCAGGGTCGAGGAGTCACGGAGAGCTGCCCGCGCCGAGTTGGCGAAGAAGAAAGAACCTAAAGGTTCCAATAGGCACCGATCGATCCGTCAGCCGAGCCCGCCTCGCCGCCAAAGAGCTCCCCTGCTGCCGCCAAGAAATCGCTCTTGGAGCCCGCCCAGGTGATTCGACTGGTACACTCCACTGACTGTACCCAGGGCGCAAATCCTCATGGAGATAGAGCGCCAGCTCCCTTGGCCAGCCCCTCTCCGAGGGAACCCAACTTGAAGGGACCCCGCCAAATACTGCCGCTATCACCGGGAGCATGATCACGACACTGAGGAATGCTGGCAGCTAAAAATGAAATTGAGAGGCTGATCCAACGAGGCCGACTGAACCAGTTTAGGAGGGCGCCTGAGCCAGGGCAAGGAGTTGACCGCCAGCCCGAGCCTCAGCAGCCTCCTCCTCCTCCCAATCCACCCGTGATTGGCCATATTAACATGATTGAAGAGGCCGGCGGCTCGAGCTCCATAAATGATGATGAAGGCTCGGCGCCAAAGAGAGCACGAACGGGCGAGCTCTCCTTCTCCGACGATGATCTCCAAGGGGTACAGTTCCCAGTACATGACGATGCACTGGTTGTATCCCTCAATTTAAATAACTACAATATAAGCCGGATCCTCGTTGATAGTGGAAGCTCCGTGAATGTTTTGTACCTTGATGTGTTTGCCAAGATAAGATTGCTCATGGAAAACCTCCGAGCCATGGATTCCACCCTAATGGGGTTCACCAGCGATGTTATCATCCCGGAAGGGGTCATAACCTTAACGGTTCGGGCAGGAACCTGGCCCCTTGTGGCCACTGTCCACACGGACTTCCTAGTGACTAAGCTCAGGTCACCCTACAATGCCATATTTGGAAGACCCGGCCTGATGTATCTCAAAGCCGTTGTCTCCATCCCACACCTGTCTATGAAATTCCCTGCCGGGCAAGGCATTGGCGTCGTCCGAGGAAGCCAAACTATGGCTCGGCAGTGTTTTGTCACCAGCCTTCAGTCCAGAATGCTTGAAGTTGATGGGCTGGACGCTTGGGAGGACTTCGCTGAGCAACGGGGGAACCAGCAGAAGAACTGGAGGAAGTACCATTGGACGAGGCTCATCTGACCGAGCCATAAAGATTGAGTCGCTGCTGAAAGGCGAACCTCGGTGGGAGCTGATTGAATTTCTCTGAAGCAACGCCGATATCTTCGCCTGGTCCGCCACCGACATGCCAGGAATCAGCCCTGAAGTTCTCGTCCACCGCCTTAACGTAGACGAGATGTACTGGCCCGTCAAGCAAAAGAAGAGGAGCTTTGCCCCAGAACGGCAGAGGGCTATTGAAGAGGAGGTCGATAAACTCATCGAAGCGAACTTTGTCCGGGAGGTAAATTACCCAAATTGGCTGTAAAATGTTGTCATGGTGAAGAAGTCGAACGGCAAGTGGCGGATCTGCATCGACTTCACCGACCTCAACAAAGCATGACGAAGGACAACTTCCCTCTCCTCCGAATTGATCAACTTGTGGATGCCACCTCGGGTCATCAAATGCTGACGTTCATGGACGCCTATTTCGGCTACAACCAGATCCGGATGGCCCCCGAAGATGAGGAAAAGACCGCCTTCATAACCGACCGAGGTACTTACTATTACCGTGTTATACCTTTCGGTCTTAAAAATGCAGGAGCCACCTACCAAAGGCTGGTCAACAAAGTATTCAAGGAACAAATCGGCCGGAATATGGAGGTATACGTCGACGACATGCTGGTTAAAAGAAAAGAGGCATCACAGCACATCAAGGATCTCTCGGAGAGCTTCGCGACGCTCCGCAATATCAGATGAAGCTCAACCCAACTAAGTGCGCCTTCGGCGTTAACTCTGGTAAGTTCCTCGGCTTCATGGTCTCCCAGCGAGGTATCGAAGCTAACCCCCAAAAGATTCAAGCTCTCCAGCAAATGGCGCCCCCGGCGTCAATTAAAGAAGTCTAATGCCTAACAGGAAGGATAGCGGCCCTTAACCACTTCGTGGCGCGCTCTGCCAAAAGATGCCTCCCCTTCTTCAAAACTCTCCGGTCGGCCAAAAATTTCCAGTGGACTTCCGAATGCCAAAAATCATTTGATGACCTCAAGAAGTACCTCGGCTCTCCCCCACTCCTCAGCAGCCCAAATCCGGGGGAGACATTGTTCCTATATCTGGCTGTCTCGGAAGGTGCCGTTTGTTCGGTGCTGGTCAGGGAAGAAAACAAGGCCCAGAAGCCGATTTATTATGTCAGCAAACTGCTCCGTGACGCGGAGACGAGGTATAGCCGAATTGAGAAGATGGTGTTGGCCTTGATCACCTCTGTCCGGAAGTTGCGGCCATACTTCCAGGCGCATTCTGTGACGGTCCTGACTGACCAACCTATCAAGGCGGTGGTCCACTGCCCGGAGACATCAGGGAGAATGACTGAATGGGCCGTCGAGTTGAGCAAGCATGACATCCGATTTCAGCCTCGCCCGGCCATCAAAGCTCAGGTGCTAGCCGACTTCCTCCTCGAATGTACCATCCCGGAAGACGGATCCACCCCTGACTCCCTCGAGAAACCAAAGCCTGGCGCCCGGTACCTCCTCCATGTCGACGGGTCATCCAACGCTCATCGCTCCGGAGCGGGCTTGGTCCTCACTAGCCCGGAGGGGGCAACTTTTGAGTTTGGTGTCTGCTTCTCCTTCCCGGCCTCCAACAACGAAGCTGAGTATGAAGCCCTGTTGGCCGGTCTCTGGATCGCCCGCAGCCTTAAGGTGGAGAAACTAAATGCCTTCACCGACTCCCAGCTGGTGGCAGGTCACGTCCGAGGGGAGTTTGAGGCTCAGGAACCGAACATGATCCGATATCTCCAAGAAGTGCGGAGCCTACTCTCCCATTTCCCCGAATTTGAGATTATTTAGATTCCTAGATCTGAAAATGCCTGTGCCGACCTGCTGTCTCGGCTGGCAACCGCGGAGTCAATGGACGCCGAACAAAAATTCCACCTGGAGACCTTAGAGAGACCCAGTATCGCGGAAGCCGACCGAGTGATGCAAGTTGAGGCCGAACCATCATGGTTCGACCCCATCCTGAAGTACCTCAAGGAAGGGTCGCTCCCGGCCGATCGAAGGGAAGCTAGAAGGCTAAAACTGCAAGCCACCCACTATGTGCTAATTGATGACCAGCTCTACAAGCGGTCCTTCTCCATGCCGTTACTCAGATGCCTCCGCCCATCTGAAGCTGATTATGCCCTTCGAGAGGTACACAAGGGGATTTGTGGCAACTACCTAGGGAGCCGGTCCCTGTGCCACAAGGTGCTGCATCAAGGTTACTATTGGCCGACCATGCAGAAGGATGCAGACGACCTTGTCCGAACTTGCGACCCCTACCAAAGACACTCTAATATTCAGAGGCTTCCCTCCGCCAGTTTGGTTCCCATTTCCTCCGCTGGCCCTTTGCCAAGTGGGGGATGGACATTCTCGGCTCGTTTCCGCTCGCCACGGGGCAGCGGAAATTTTTGTTTGTCGCCATCGATTACTTTACTAAGTGGGTCGAGGCGGAGGCAGTTTCACAAATAATCGAGGCCCGGGCCAAGGATTTCGTGTGGAAGTCTATCATCTGCCGCTTCGGCCTCCCACACACTATCATCACCGACAACGGCAGGCAATTCGACAATCCGAAGTTTCGCCAGTTCTGCGAGGAGTACGGGATCCACCACCGCCTTACCTCGGTTGGGCACCCACAGGCCAACGGAGCAGCCAAAATAATCAGCCGGACCCGCTTCAAGGGATCAAAGCTTGACTCTCCAGAGCCCGAGGCAGGTGGGCAGACGAATTGCACCATGTCCTGTGGGCCTACCGCACCACCCTGAGAGTACCCACAGGCGAAACCCATTCCGAGTGGCCTTCGGCACAGAGGCCGTCATCCCCGTGAAGATAGGGCTCCCTTCTCTGTGGGTGGAAAGTTACTCGAAAGAAGCCAGCGATGAGCAGCTCCGCACCAACCTTGACCTGGTATAGGAGATCAGAGAGAAAGCTCGGATTAGAGTGGCTGCCTATCAACAAAGAGTGGCCCGCTACCACTCCTCCAGAGTCAAAGGGAAAGCTTTCTTGCCTGGCGACCTCGTTCTCTGGAAAGCATATGTCTCCAAACCACTGGAGCAAGGAAACCTGGCCCCAAACTGGGAAGGCCCTTACCAAGTAGCGGAGATCATCGGACCTGGGACCTATAAGCTGCAAGATCTAAGCGGAAGATCCATCCCTCGGATGTGGAATTCGGACAATCTCCGCAAGTATCACCAGTAGGGTACGCCCTCTACAGGTTCCCTTTCTTAATTTTTTGTCGGCACAATGTTTCATAATTCATGACATAAATCACCACAAATTATATCACCAAAAATCGTGAAGAGAAACAGATGATGCTTACTAATCATCAGCACGACCGAGTTACCTATTTAAAGTAGAAAATTCTCCGAACCTCGGCAGGGCCGAGCAACAATTCTTCGAACCTCGACTGGGCCGAGCAACTATTCTCCGAACCTCGGCTGGGCCGAGCAACTATTCTCCGAACCTCGACAGGGCCGGGCAACTATTCTCCGAACCTCGGCAGGGCCGAGCTATTATTCTTCGAACCTCGGCAGGGCCGAGCTATTATTCTCCGAACCTCGGCAGGGCCAGGCAACTATTCTCCGAACCTCGACAGGGCCGAGCAACTATTCTTCGAACCTCGACAGGGCCGAGCTATTATTCTCCGAACCTCGGCTGGGCCGAGCAACTATTCTCTGAACCTCGGCTGGGCCGAGAAACTATTCTTCAAACCTCGGCAGGGCCGAGAAACTATTCTCCGAACCTCGGCAGGGCCGAGCAACTATTCTCCGAACCTCGGCAGGGCCGAGCAACTATTCTCCGAACCTCGGCAAGGCCGAGCAATAATTCTCCGAGGTTAGGGCCGAGCAATTATTCTCCGAACCTCGGCAGGGCCGAGCAATTTTTCTTCGAACCTCGGCAGGGCCGAGCAACTATTCTCCGAACCTCGGCAGGGCCGAGCAACTATTCCCGAACCTCGGCAGGGCCGAGCTATTATTCTCCAAACCTCGGCATGACCGAGCAATTATTCTCCGAACCTCGGTATGGCCGAGCAACTATTCTCCGAACCTCGGCAGGGCCGAGCTATTATTCTTCGAGCCTCGGCAGGGCCGAGCAATTATTCTTCGAACCTCGGCAGGGCCGAACAATTATTCTCCGAACCTCGGCTGGGCCGAGCAACAATTCTCCGAACCTTGGCTGGGCCGAGCAACAATTCTTCGAACCTCAGCTGGGCCGAGCAACTATTCTCCGAACCTCGGCTGGGCCGAGCAACTATTCTTCGAACCTCGGCTGGGCCGAGCAACAATTCTCCGAACCTCGGTTGGGCCAAGCAACAATTCTCCGAACCTCGGCTCGACCAAGCTATAAGTCTTCGAAACTCGGTTGGGCCTAGTGATGAATTTTAAAGCCCTGGCAAAAACCGAAGCACGCAAACCTTGATTAAAGCCGAGGGACTTCCAAACAGTCCCTAGAACTTTGGCCAGTTTGAAAAACACACACTATGCAAAACCGCCGACAGACACAAAGTCTGCGCCTTTAGCAAATTCCTAAAGGCCTCGGCGGGCCCTACACGGCCGCCCGCGAACCCCAAACAAAATTGGGGAATCCCCCCTACTGCTAAAATTCTCGGATGATATCCCTGTATCTTACCACCCGAGCGCCTATCTCGCCCCAAACGAGACCATGACTTAGCGCGTAAGCCCACAGGACCACCCAGGTCCCCCATCGGTTCAAACAGAAGCGAGCGGTTTTACCTCTTTTGTGGGCTAAACGATGATCTCATCAGAGAATAATAAATTACCAAAAAAAGACCTTTTTCTTTATTAATTGTGAGAAAAAGGTACAGAAAGAAAGAGAAAAAGGTACAGAAAGAAAGAGAAAAGTACAGAAAGGAATATGGCCTTCGCAGAGGCCTAACGTCTCCCCCCAGGAGCTGCCGGGTCTTCCACACGCCGGGATAGCTCGGTGACTTGCTGGCGGAGGGATGCAATCTCCTCCTCCTACCGGCGTACAACCCGGCGAAGGGCCTCGGTCTCCCTCGTGGAAACAGCGAGGTACTCCTCAACCGCCTTCTCAAGCTGCTCGTGGCTTGCGAAGGCTGATGCCAAAGCCAGGCCTTCAACCACGACGGTGGGACGGCTCCCCTCGGAGCCCCCGCGACCGTTGTTCGCTACGCCTGATCCATTGGATAATTGCTCTCCACCCTGAGAAGCCATGTCGAGAGCTGTTGAGAGGCTAACCGAAAGGATGGTGAACGCTGGCATCCCTCTCATCCGTATTTATACTCCTCAGGCGAGTATCCCGATCAGTCGGGTCATAAATACCGACCCATGAGAATTTGCCACGTGTCGCCACTTTAGCTGGCGACCATAGGACCCGAAGGGCCATGCCCCCTCCCGAGGGATATCAGTAAACGTCGATGAATTACTCGGGAACCCTCCTCCTTCTCTAGAAACTGGGTTCCTCTCGATCTGCCGGGCCCTCGCGGTGAATTACTCGGGAACCCCCTCCTTCTCTAGAAACTGGGTTCCTCCCGATCTGTCGGGCCCTCGCGGAGTAAATGCCCTCGAAACTCTAATTGCCTTAAATCGGCCGCCTTTGGAAAATGCGAAGAAGAAGGAGCGTCAGCACCTGACGCTGACTCGCTTCCCTTGGAAGTAGCCAAAGTCATAAATGTCAGGCGTAACCATGCACGCCCGTTCCGCCTTGGTGCTCCGCGCCGAATCTCACAAGAACCAAACATCATAAGTCTCGGTGGCGACCAAGTCATCCCTCCGAGCCATAAATCTCCGAACCTTGGCTGGGCCGAGCAATTATTCTCCGAACCTCGGTAGGGCCGAGCAACAATTCTCCGAACCTCAGCAGGGCCGAGCAACAATTCTTCGAACCTCGGCTGGGCCGAGCTACTATCCTCCGAACCTCGGCTGGGCCGAGCAATAATTCTCCGAACCTCGGCTGGGCCGAGCAACAAATCTCGAACCTCGGCAGGGCCGAGTAATAAATCTCTGAGCTTCAGCCAAAGCAAGGAATTATCAAACAATCTCCAGGGTTCCACCCGAAGTCGGGCAGCCTATGAGCCCCGGCTAGGTTGGATAGCGCGGAATCCTCGGACAAGTATGAGCGATATCCCTGCGCCTCGTTTCATCGCCAACAAAAACTCTCGGCACAAAAGAAATAGAAACTAGGGGAAAGAACAAAACTTCCTTTATTTCATAAACATCGAATCAAATTACAACCGCCTGAGAGGCATTACAAGTGCGTTGAAATGCATAAAATAAAATGGGTACATAACTCGGGCAAACTACTCCAAAGCAGCTTCGGGCGACTATGATGCTTCAGCATCCGGTCCAGCAAATCAGGAAAGCCACGGGCCAGTCAGCTCGAGCCGATAATGAGCGAACGACATGGCCCAACCATTGCGACCAGCTTTGGTTAATAATGATATCTCGGCGACCCAACCGAGATATCAGAAAAATCAGAAAGGGTGGACGGGTTTTTGTCCCAAACCACCCAACCGAAGGGCCCCCCGGCGAGGTAGGAGGGAAGATCGCGGGCCCTGATGCCAGGGCACTCCCCAAATCTGGTATGTACAGCTAGCCATTGCCCAAGTCGAAAGGCAATGTACTAGCAGCCGACACACCATCACCCCCTTCTCACGTGGCAAAAGATTCCCCAGGCGGATGAGTCCAGGGATCCGGACCAGGGGAGGAGGAGAAATTCACGCAACCCATGGGGAGCCCGCGTACACTTCCTACCCTACGTCCCGGAGGGTGAACCGCAAAGGTCACACAGGAAGCGTATATGTGCGCTCTCCATGTGATCTCTGCGGACCTCTTGTGCGCTCTCCATACGATCTTCGGAGCTCCTTTCTTGAGGGCAAGCCACCCCCCAGCAGCTCCTTCATCACCCCAGCTGTCCGAAGGACAGCGGCGACTTGTAGGAGGAAAGCTCGGTCCTCTCGCTCTAAACCTCGGAGATACAGGCATCATGATTTACAGAAGAGAAAATTTTGGGATGGGCCAACACAACCCTCCTTCCCCTCTTTTATAGGCAGAGATGAGTCAGGAACAGCTATCAGAAAGCCCCGAGACTTAAAATGCCAAGCCCACGCCACCGCATGACCTCCTGAAATGAAAATAGCGCCCCCCAATGCACGCCAGGCGCGTCGCTCGAGCCATGATGCATACCAAAAGATTATCTTGATCCCGAATCACGAGCTTTAAATGCAGAAAATCGTCAAAAATTGCCCTGCGAAAATGACATCCTCCAATGGCAAATAAGCACCTACACCACATGCCAAAACAGCCCGCGTCGGAAAAGATCAATACAGCAAAGGTCCGTCGAAGGGTGCCAGACGACCTTTTGCTGGCTGCAGAGCCGTACTACCTGCTTCGGTGAAACAAAAAACTGACCTGCCTTGGAAAAGACAAAGCACTGACAGGGGTAATAAATGGATGCAAAGGCCAAACCCACTCTTTACCAGAAAGAATAAAGGGTGACAGCGAAGGTTCAACAAACCCCCCCCTCCCCCTTTTCATCGAAGGCACGACCATAGTCTGGCCACTAGTAAGGCGGATTCCCTCGGCCCTAGCCGAGCTACCTTGTCCCTCAGCCCTAGCCGAGCTACTCCGTCCCTCGGCCCCAGCCGAGCTATTTCATTCTTCGGACTTAGTCGAATCACTGTGTCATTCGGCCTAAGCCAAATTGAATTGTCTCTCAACCTCCTTTTATACCAGGCTATGTTGTCGCTCGACTCTTTCGTCGGGGCAATCCCTATGCCTTGGCCTCGACTAGGATGTTCCTTCAAAATTCGAGACATGAAACCACCCAAGGAAGACAAATAAATGAAAAACGGTTGATCCGTTTATTGATTTCCAGTCAAACTACAAAACAAAAGAAGAAAAATACATATAGCCCCCAAAGGGTCAAGACTCGGGATCAGGCCCAGCATCTCCTGTGGCAGCGCCAGCAGAGGCGTCGCTTGGACCCCCCTTCTCGATGGTGTCTTGCCGGGTACCTCAGCGGCAACGTCAACTCTCAGAACAGCTTCGAGATCGATGTTAGAAATCTCTCCATATTCGTCTTCCTCGACCCCCGGGGTGCGTGCCTCATAATACTCGGCCTCCAATCAGGATAAGTCCAGGTCAGGATAAGTCTGGGCGATCTTAGCCCGTGCCTCCTCTTCGCCGAGCTGGAATGCATCGGCGCAGGCCGCCCTGCGTTCATCGGCGAACTCGGTAGAGTTCTTGTATTCCTCCACCGCTGAAGAGACCCGCGCGTTTGCCTCGGCTAATTGTTTCTCCAATTTGGAGATCCTTCGGTGCCTCGAGGCCGCCTCTTCTCCGAATGCCGCTAACCGCCCCTGAAACTCCTGGTTCACCTTGTTCAACTGCAGACAAAGGGCCAAGTAAAGCGGAAGCTGGAAAACCAAAATAGGTTAAACAAATAGCGCCCTACCTGCTCGCCACGCCGAGCTAGCTCACCCTCCAGCACTTGGACCCTATTAAGAGCCCTAGACTTAGCCGATTGGTTTTGCCGAAGGCTCTCTTTTAGCTCGTCCACCCGGGACTGGGTGTCTCCAATTTCTTGACGGGCGAAGTCGAGCTCGTCAGATAGTCGGGCAGCTCGTTCATCCGACCACTTTAGCCGATCCCTTGTGTCGGCGAGCTCCTTATTCAGGTGGGTGAGGTGGTCCTGCTGCCGCCGGCACTTATGCTCTTCCTCCTCGAGCCTTTTGCTCCAGTTGCCTTTATCTTCGGCATGGCTGGCTTTCAGCTGGTCCCACCTCTTATCAAAGAACTGCTGCATAGAATTGACCCTGCTCTCGTGCTCCACCTTGGCCTAAGAAAGCTCCAGACTAGCCTTCTTGGATTGCTCGCGGAAGCCTTGGATCTCACTGACCTGAATGGCAAGTTGAGAGGTTGTTTCCCTCTCGACTGCAAGAATCCTGCGAGCCTCCTCGAGCTCCCTCTGAAAGACCACCAGGGCTCGGAAGAGTTTATCAGAAGAATCCACCCTCTCCTTGAGGTGATCGACCTCCTGGCGGGCCCGAGCCCAAGCCCCAACAGATAGATGCAAGCGCCATTTCAGTGCCCTCATGATCAGGGTGTTCTGCAAAGAAAGAAGATTGCATACATAAAGAATGCAGTCGAACTAGCCGACTAAAGACCCTACATCAGTGCGATTACTTACCCGAGATGCGTAATCTGTAGCGATCCTTGTGAGAGCAAGATCATCAATCTCGGGGAGAAGAAAAGCCTCATCCGGTGCCCCGGTGAGTCTAAAGGCCATCTCAACAAGGTCCTCTGAATGACTCCCTTCCGCCGAGGGACTCTCTCCCCCTGGAACGCGAACCGCATCAGAGCGGAGAACTTAGCACTCACCTCCGGGTCGCGTGAGTGAAAGTCTGCGCTCAGGAGCCAACCTGGGCACCCGCGACCCATGAGCCCCTCGGTAGGCCAGCTTCCGCCACCAGAGCCCTCGTTTGAGAAGCCTCAGGCACTTCGACTCCGGCAAGGGGAGCCCGGCCCGAACATCCCCTTCGCCCGATGGCTCCCCTCCTTCTCCTTCTTCCCCTCCTTCTCATTCTTCTCCTCTGCCCTCCTCGGAAATTCCCCTACCCACAATAGACTCTTCAGAACTTCGGCTCCCCCCGGAGCCTCCTGTGCCTCGGCAGAAGGCCCTTCACCAGAAAGCCCCCTGCGAGTTTCGATCACTGGTTCGGTAGGTTCGGCCATCTCCTCGTCGCCTGCTGGCTCTCCTACCAGCGACCCAGGCCGAACCTCAGCAGCCGTAACCACTTCCCCCGCCTCGATGGATGCGTAGGTCGCTCCCACCTCCGCCTGTAATCTCTGAACCACTGGCCTCCAATGAGGAGACCGAACCGCCCCATCTACGGGGGCCCCCAAGCCAACCGGCGTCTCTCCCTCACCATCATCGGACAGAACGACGACAGGCGGGGAGGAAGTTCCAGCAGCCTCCTCTGAAACCCCTGCGACATCCCGACTTTCACCTCCGGACAGACCCTCCTCCGCCGCCGAAAGATCATGCGCTGCCGGAACTTCGATGCCTCCGGTCCGCGGCGACGAGGAGCGCCGGTCATCACCGTCTTCCCGATCCCTCTATGGTGGGAGCCGGAGGGCGGGGCCTCTTCACGTCCTGATGCTTGCTGCTAGATCCGGATCTCCTGTGGGGCTTTCTCAGCTCCTCCCTCATTTGGTCTGCGAGTGCCGACCTTTCGGCTGCAAGGGAAATATGATTCGCTTGTTAGTTCGCACAAAAATCGAAATAGAGCCACATTAGGCTATCGGCCGCGAAGTAAAACTCACCGCGAGGATCGAAGGGACTGAATCCGGCCGTGAAGAGAGCATTCTCCGATAGAAGGACGCTAGCCGGAAGCGCTCGACCGCTGTATAACACGATCAGATCCCTTTTCTCCGACTCGGTTAACTTCGGGTGCGCCTCCAGATCCTTTACGTATGCCCCCATACCCGAGGGAAATCCGAGCCGATATTCCCCTCAACTATGAAGAATCGCGACTTCCACTCCTTTATCGACGACGGGTTGTCGGAGATCATCTTGAAGGATCTCCGGGGCCGATGTAGGGCCACTCTGAGGCCCTCCCGGAGACCAGATTGAAGCACACCCTAACATCAAAAGGGTCGCGGTCACTCCGACACATTGCACAGCGATATGAACCCGATGAGGTTGCACCAACTGTTGGGAGCCACCATGGTGAAGCATATATTGTAGAACTTCATCATCTCCCGCACCAACGGATGAAGGGGAAACCTGAGGCCTGCCCTCAAACTTTCTCGTAGCAGAACGCTCCATCTCCCAATCCGGATATTACCTTCCTCAGCCGTCGGAGTAGCAAGGTAACATCCTGGGGGATCTTGTACAGATGGCGTATTTGCTCCAGGTATGCCAAGGTCACCTCTGAAGCCTGATCACTCGGACTCACCATGTCTTCAATCGCAAGAGACGCTGAGAAATGGATTGCTGAAAACGGAAGGACGAAGCCTCTAAGGGAAAGCGAGAGAGCGCTACAAATAGGGAGGGCGCCGCCTCGACTCCATTTTTCCCAAGGAAACTGCCTCAGGGTGAGACGAGGCATCTCAACCAAGGCATCCGGAATCGCCACCACGGGCACCGTGAAAATCGAGATCTCCTACGTGGCGCTCCCCCAGTCCCTGCCTTCGCCCCTAAGGAACGATGGATCCTCCTCGAAAAGGCAAGACGGTCCCACGGCATTAATTAGGGCATCATTGCGCGGGCTATCAAATACGTGTCCCCATTCGATTGCGCCACCTAAGTCTATACTCCCTACGCCCGAACCTACGCTTCGAACTAGGGAGTGGGGGGCATGTGTTAAGGGGTAAAATTGCCATTGCGTTGATAACCGTACGAAGGGGCTAAGGTCAGCCCCATTCCCCCCGCCCGCTACATTACGCCCATGAAGAACGAGCTAACTAATGTGGTCCAGTGGGCCGAACAACCCATAGCTCGGTTCTCCCCGAGTTACCCATAGTTCGGCTTTCCTGAGCTACCTATAGCTCGGCTTCCCCGAGTTACCCGTAGCTCGGCTTCCACTACCCGTAGCTCGGCTTCCCGAGCTCCCGTAGCTCGGCCTCCCCGAGCTTCCCATAGCTTGGTTCTCCCCGAGCTACCCATAGTTCGGCTTCCCTGAGCTACCTGTAGCTCAACTTCCACGAGCTACCCGTAGCTCGGCTTCCCTAGCTACCCATAGCTCGACCTCCGCGAGCTTCCCATAGCTCGGTTCTCTCCGAGCTACCCATAACTCGGCTTCCCGAGCTACCTATAGCTTGGCTTCCATGATCAATCCATGACTCGACACTCACCTTCGTGGAACCCGACGCGAGAGAGCCCAGGCCTAGCGTAACAGAATCCCAAACAAAGAATCATATCGAGAAATGGTCTAGGGTCTACGACAACGGCCTAGGACCTACGCGTTCATCAGATCTCGGGCAATCAAAGAGCTCTCCCAGCCGTCGATCCTTCAACGAACAAGATACGGATCCACTGGCCTTGCAACAGCTTGATTCGAATCATTTCCGTATCCTAACAACCTTCGAACCTTCCAGAAGGCGCTCAAGATCCAGGTGATTGCATATAAATACGACATTCCTAGATTCTCTCAGGTATGCGCTGACACCCCCTGGCTTACCGGCTTACATTCACTCACTCTCTTTCTCCTCCACTGCTCGTCGCCGTCGTCGGCGCTCCCCTAGAGCTTCCGATTGGCCATCCCTGAAGGACTCTCAGAGAGATCCTTTCTCTCATTTCTGTTGATCGTCGATCCTCACTGACTTTAGCATCGAAGGGTCTTCCGCGGAGGGCCACCCCTAACCCCTCTCGCGTAAGGACTTCTGTGCAGGTCGTCCAGGAGAAAGCCCAGATCAGAAGCCCGACCATGTCCGAGTCGAATGACAAATTCCGATGACAACAAGTTTAAACACCGAACTAAGGAGGATTCTAACTTGAAGTCAAGCAGTGCCATGCCGAACCCATGTGGTTTCAATATAAAGATATCCAAGTGAAGATGAGATCACAAGGGTCATGCTAGCTCCTATATATATATATATATATATTTATCATAGCGATCACCAGGAAGTGGCTAAAATTATCACTCCACCTTGCAAGCGGTCTCCTGAACCCACCTCCGCTCTCGACCATCCGTCCTCCTCTCTGTCTCCACCGCTGCCGACGCCGTTCCATTATGAACTGTGCCCCGTTTGGAGACCAAGAATTTGGCCTGCGGTGCGTCACGCGGGACCCACTTTTCACCGCTCCGCTTAGATGCCCGTGGGTACCATCCCGCCGGTAAATAAAACTCCGCTGCGCCAACGCGGACGCGTGGGCCCCGCCTCGCATTCCATGCGGAGATCGCGTCCCGCCAAAAAGACGCACATTTTTTCAACCCCGAAAAGCTGACCCCAGATTTATAACGCATGGGAACCAACGGTAGAGATGTTTTCTTGTGGCATGCGGACGGATGATGAGATGCACTACTCTGCTCCTTCGCCCCATCGAGAGAGTGAGGGACAAGAAAAGGGAGTAATTTTGGGCAGTGGAGAGTGGTTCTCCGAGGGGGGTTGGGACGGAGGAGAGTGGTCTCCGGTCTGAAAGTAGGTTTATCGGCGGGCACGAGCGGTTTCCGTTGAGTGGTTTTCTGGTTGGAAAATGGTGAGTGGGAAGCCAGTTTTGGTGTTGCTGTGTTTCACGGTGCTCGCGCCTATCGTTCTCTGCACCGATCGGCATTCGTCATTCTCCAATTCCATCTGTGAGAGTTGAAACTGTGAAAAATATGTTTTTTTTTTTTTAAAAAGGGCAAAGTTGGGATATTTGGAGCAATTCCAAGGAGAAAATTTCGGCATTCTAACCTTGTCCTCTCTCTTTTTTTGCCTTTTTTTTTCAGCGAATGACGATTTTATTGACGACGTCTCTAATTCGGTCTAGATTCTCTCCTCTATTGCTGCATACTTCTTCTTGTTGTTGTTTGATGAAACCTTTTTTTTGTGTGTGTGTGTGAATGTTGGAGATAATTCGTAAATTTCTTACTTTTCTTTTGGAAAAAAACCAGGGTTTTGGGAACGAGATGGGGAAACTAAAGACGCTTCGTCAGGTAATCTAACTCTGGTCGCGTTTTCTTTTCTCTTGGAGTTTTTTTTTTTTTTTTTTGAAAAAGAAATCGTTAAGATGAATGATTCAAAATTAGGTCTTTAAATTTGAGTGCAGTATTCGACCGAGGTGGTGAAAGAGCCGTTTGGGTTCGTCTATCTTGATAACTCGAGTGATTCCCATCAGGTTTCAGTTCCATCCAGAGATGGCTCCGCGGCCTTAGAGGCTCGAGGTAGGATTCTTGTTCCGTTCCTTTGGAAGAAGTAGGTCTTTCTTTGAAGAGCTAGAAGAAAGTTCACTTTCTTTTTTTTTTGGATCCCAAGCCATGGATTTGATATAAGAATCAGATGATAGATGTACAACTTCCATCGTTTGAATCCTTTTAAGTGATCAGGAAATGGGGTTTACCTTTTAAAGACTGATGGTTTTAACGGAGACTTTTAATGGCTCGATTATTTACAGAATCGCCGCTAAGGAAGTCTGGAAAGCATAAGAGCAGGATGTTGTCGGCCACAGATGAGGGGAATCTTTTAGAAAAGGAGGGCATTATTGAGCAAGTCGTCGATAGGAAGATTGGGAAGAATGATTCAGACAAGTCCAAAGCAAAGGAAGAGAAAGGAAAAGGGATCCCAGCAGACCGAGCCTAATATTACTCCAGAGAAAAGGTTGATTCCCTTGCTTTTTTCCTTCTAGATTCAGTTAATTATTATGTGATCTTTATAGTTTCTTTGATGGGATTTGGTGATTGTTGTGCGGACTTACAACTTCTGGGTGTTAAAACTGCTGATAGATAGCCATCGAAGGCTGGGTCTTTCAAATTTTAAGCATCTTGAGCACATTTTGCAGCAGACAATGACTTATTTGAATTAGTTGGGATTTAGTTAGTATGAGCTATTTTTTCTAATTTTATTGAATTTATAATTAGTCTATTGTTATGGGGTTATAATTATCATTGGCCATGGCTGGATTTCTGGGTGTGTGAGAATTGGAAATTTAGTTTAATTTCTTTATTATGTGGGCTAATGGGATATATTACTATTACGGTTATGTTCTATATATTACTATTACGGTTATGTTTTTGTCCAGATATCTATCTGTCACTGTCTTTATATCTGCTGATTCAGTTATCTAAGCTGATGATATCATGATCATTTGATCTGGTGTAAGGAACTTGTGAGGAACAGTGACTTTTGGATCTAACATCTTTGAAAAAGTTCATCCTTAGGTCATGTCCAAATTTGTAAAGTCCATTTCAATCTCCACTGACTGATATATTACTATTTTGATTTTCTGTTAATTAGGACTTTATCAGACAGTTCTAATTCTCCACTGACTGATATTTATATTTTACTGAGTGTTTCAGAAGTTGGATTAGTCTAGAAGATTATTCAGTTGTAACCTGCATTTCCAGTCGGTCGAATCAATTCTCTGTTTTTATCTCTTCCTGCCAACATCATAGACTTTTTTTTTTTGATGTGTTTGTGTGGTCCATTTCCAGGAAAATAAGTCTGAAAAGCAATCTGGAGAAATGACCCATAGGGTTGATCCAGAAAAGCTTCAGACAGCACCCAAAGATAGAGACAGTAGTAGCATTGTTATGCCTGATGCTAGAGTCTGGCTGCTCAGGGATCAGTTGATCAGGGCAAAGGTCTTCCTTGGCCTTGGAGCAACCAGGACCAATCCTCACTATATCAGGGAGCTACGCTTACGTATAAGAGAAATTAAGCGGACACTTGGTGATGCAACCAAGGACAAAGACTTGCCAAGGAAGTAAGCATTTTGACTGCATTGAATTCCCAATACCATTTTCATTTAACATAAGTGTCATCCCTAAGTTATGCTAGGTTTCTTTGGATTTTTGTTATCCAATCTTTGGGAAAAAGATTACAGGATTTACTATGTTTCTGTTTGATATAACCAATATTTTTAACTATCTAATTTATATTGATTAATTCAGTGCCATGGAGAAACTGAGGGCAATGGAACAAACATTAGCTAAGGGCGAGCAAATTCAGGATAATTGTGCTGCTGTCATAAAAAAGCTACGTGCCATGCTTCACTCGACAGAGGAACTGTTACGAGTTAATAAGAAGCAGACTGTGTTTTTAAGCCAACTTGCAGCTAAAACCATTTCTAAAGGATTCCACTGCCTTTCCTTGAGGCTCTCCACTGAATACTTCTCCTTGGATCCCAGCCAACAGCTATTTCCAGATCAAGAAAAACTTGTAGATCCCAAACTCTATCACTATGCATTATTTTCAGACAATATATTGGCAGCAGCAGTTGTTGTGAACTCTACTGTTTCCAATGCTAAGGCAAGCTGCTTGACTATTACCACTGTTTTCTTTAAAGTAATTTGTTGATTCTAATTTTGTGAGATTTATTATAAATGAGTATCTCTTCCTTGCAGCACCCATCCAATCATGTTTTCCACATAGTCACCGACAGGCTCAACTATGCCGCAATGAAGATGTGGTTTTTAGCTAATCCACCGGGAAAAGCTACCATCCAGGTTCAGAACATTGAAGAATTTACATGGTTAAATGCTAGCTACAGTCCAGTACTGAAGCAGCTTGGATCACAATCAATGATCAACTATCTTTAGGTCTCATCGAGGGAACTCTGACCCAAACTTGAAGTTCCGTAATCCAAAATACCTTTCAATCCTGAATCATCTGCGATTTTACCTACCAGAGATCTTCCCTAAGCTCAATAAGGTGGTGTTTTTAGATGATGATATTGTGGTACAGAAGGACCTGAGTGACCTATGGGCAATCAATCTCAAGGGAAAGGTTAATGGTGCGGTTGAAACTTGTGGAGAAAGCTTCCATCGCTTTGATAGGTATCTGAACTTCTCAAACCCTCTCATTGCCAAAAATTTCAACCCTCGTGCCTGTGGCTGGGCATATGGAATGAATGTGTTTGATTTGGCTGAGTGGAGGAAGCAAAAGATAACGGAACTCTATCACTCCTGGCAGAAGCTGGTAAATTTACATCACCTGTGCATATCACTACTCATTATCAATAAGCCGCTTCTCCTGTTTCATAATTTGCCTCATGCCTTGATCTATAAACAATTTTTCAATGCTTCTTTAATCTCCATCTTGGAAAAAAGAAAAGCCTCCTATAGTATCTTTGCCCGTTCTACAACGCAACACTGGATTTCAGAATGTGAATCAGAAAACTCTCTGAACAAAAACTAGGTGAACTTAAAACTTTGTTTTTTATTAATATTAACAAACAATGAATGTTTGCACCACTACGACCACTATCATATGTATTGCACACCTTTTCTTCTGATGCTCATTTCATATCCCAGGTGAGTCACATTAATAGATATTTTGGATTTGTTTTGATGTATAGAGTGGTTGGTCTGTTGTTTTTTTAAGTGTCCAAGAGGTTTCTGAAAACCTCGGTTTTTTAGCCCCTATGTAGTAAAAATGTAAAATTCCCCACTGATTTTGTTTGATCATTAGCCAAATTATCATATTGCATCCCCTTTCTTTTTGTGCGCACGGATGCATACGTGCTTTTGTTGTTGTGCCTCAACCTAAGCCATGCATTCATTGTAACCGCAGAACCATGACAGACTGCTGTGGAAGCTGGGTACCCTGCCGCCTGGTTTGATAACATTTTGGAATCGTACATTCCCCATCGATCGATCATGGCATGTGCTTGGCCTGGGTTATAACCCACATGTGGGTCAGAAGGAAATTGAACGGGCAGCAGTGATACACTACAATGGAAACATGAAGCCTTGGCTGGAGATTGGCATGCCCAAGTATCGCAACTACTGGTCTAAATATGTAAACTACGATCAGGGTTTTCTACAGGAATGCAACATCAGTATTTAGAGAGACAGTTGGTACCTTGATATGATTTTCACCGTTGTATATTCTTTTGAAGCTCCTATTCTTTTCTCTGTACCTGTTTCGGTGGAAATGAATTAACTAGTTCAATTGTTTTAACGTTTTATAGCCATAAGCTTTGCTGTAGCAGCTCTCACAATCCCTCCCATCTGCACAGCTGCAGTTGTATTGTACATGTGTCAGAGCTGAAATCCAGGGTTCCTGAGATATACAATGCCGGTTATTTATGTTCTTGTTGTCTTGTAATATTATACCCATGATTTCTATGATGTAGTTTATTTTCCTTGTGATCTCAATCTAATTGAATGACATTACTTTTTCTTTACATCTATGTATTGCAGTTGCCTCTTTTTCTAGCCTTTCTGTCTTCTTAAGCAGTAGATGAGATACGTGTGAGAGTGATTGTTTGCTTCTTAGGCTCTTATGTGGGTGAACTGAAAATTAAACATGACTTAAATACGCGAATGTAAAATAGTTAGGGGCAATATCTGGGATGACATATTTTAAGCCTTGTAACCTTAGGAATAACAGCAGACCCAGATAAGCTATTATTAGATTTCTCAATTCCATGACTGGTTTTCCTACTTTTTTTTTCTTTTTATTTTGGTCAGCAACGCCATGTTCGCATGTTCTTCTCTCCTTGCTTCGCATGTTTCCTTCCTATGTTTTTGTTGTGGACTAGTACAAGCACCATGCACGCTAAAACAGAGCTCTTCTAATCAGAGTCCACAAAAGACACAACACAGTGGTCCAACATAAGAAAAACCAGTCTTTCCTTGGCTGCTTCAAAATGAAGAAGATTCCACAGGCTCCAACAACCAGGAAGGTTCTTCTTCTCCTTAACAGCTACTGAAATGAATCGTCCTGCTACCTGGTGCCAAGAACCAGACCATCGATCATTGTTCAGCAAACTAGTGCTGGCAGCTCTGATATATTTATATATTATCATCAACTTCGAAATTATGTGGGCAATGTCTACTGCAGTGTGAGCCTCTGTTCCTTCTGCGGATCCTCACATGGTGAGGATCCGTCTTTGTTGATGGAGGAAGAGGGCGCATGGTGAGGATCCGCCTTTGTTGACGGAGGAAGGGAGGTGCCGCCCCTTCTCCATCATTGTTGACGGCCGCGGCGGAGGGGGCGCCGCAGCCAGTCAAGAAAGGGGGCGCATTGGCGCCCCCTTCACACGAGCATAGGGGAGGGGCTAACCCTTCCCTTGCCACGATATAAGAAGGAAGGGAGCACCCCTTCTTCTCCATTCTCATCCCTTCCCCCCAGCCTCAAGGTAAGAAGCAGGGAGAATGAGAGAGAATGAGAGGGAATGAGAGAGGGAGAGAGGCGGAACCAAGCCGGTTCATGGCTTGGTTCGGGTCCGACGGAGTGGCCGTCACCTCGCCGGGCCTGGGCGGCAGCCAGTGGCCCTCACTGGCGGCGGGCGACCGTCCGGTGAGGGTCCGGCTACCGTAGTGGCCGGCCGTGCCGCCGGCACGACTCCAAGCCGCGACGGGTTGAAAGAGAGAGGAAGAGAAATAGAGGGAGAAAGAGAGGGAAAGGGAGGCGGCCGGCTTTGGCCGGTCGCCGGCGGCCAGGCTGCCCAGGAATTGGCCGGCCGCCGGCACGGCCCCCCCTGTTTCGGGTAAAACAGGGGAGTCGGGTACGGAAGGAGATGTGGGCCGGCTTACGAGCCATTTTCAGGCTACATTTTGGGCTCCGTATTGGGCCAAGAACGGAGAAATAAAAATATGACCCGATTCGGTGTTGATTCTAATTTCTTGGGGTATTTTTATTTTCCCATTCGGGCTTATACATTGAGAAATATTCGAGTCCAAAGTTGGGCCCAGGATTAGACTGGGTAGACCTTAGGGGATGCTTTATTATTCCAATTTTAAAGATTTAATTGTGGAAATTACTGCTGTAGGTAACCAGATGTCACATAGCTGATTTACTGTTGGGATTAGCATACTGAGGTAAGTAAGCCATTTATTATAATTTTTATAATTTATTAGAATATAAAAATTATGTATTTAAATGCTATATTGATATATTGCATTATTTAAAAAATGAGATAAAATGAAATTTTGCTATTTAAGTTGATAAATAGTACCACGAGTATACAATTGGGTATCTGTTATAATTATATGTGATTGCTAATATTTTGCAAAGTAATAAATTATAAATGTGCAAAAATTGAATGATGTGATTATTTTGGCTTTGCAAAATATACTGGTACTATTGATGTATTTTATGCTATGAATGTACAAACCACTGTATATATGACATGAGGAGCTTATGCTCATGATGATGCATGATGTGCTACATGCAAATATGATGATGATATGTGTCATCGCGGTTCTCATATGATGTGAAATGATGTGAAATACCGAGAGATACGGGACCCACCTCCACAGGGAGAGATATGTGGAGGACACACATCTAGAGGATGTGATGTGATTGATATATGGCATAACGCACACACATCTAGAGGATGTGTTGTGATTGATTATGATATATGGCATAACGCTGGTACCAGGATCCTTCTCTTAGGGGACATTAAAGAGTGATACACCAGATGGGTGTTGTAGGGCCGTGGGACACATAAGGAAATATAATATGAATACAGTGGGTTTGTTTACATTGCATATTTCGGTATTTATTGTATAATTAAGCTTCCAAAATTATTTGAGCTGATGATATGCATGTTTTGATAACATGATGAATGTATTTGAAATTGGAAGTTTTATACATGAAATGTGTTTGATAATATCTTGAAATGATGAAATGATTATATTATATATAGTAGGCTTACTTATTGAGTGTGAGCTCATATAAATCTCACAATGTTTTTCAGAGCCACAAGACTGAAGAATGGGATTTGGGGTAGTTGGAGCTTCTATCAGAGGAAATTAAGATCCAACATTTTGTTGTAACCCCATTGATTTATGTATAATGGGCATATAGCCCAAAACTCATAATTATGGCTTGTACTAAAATATTTGATTCTGAATGACATAGTGGT
>UESW01002894.1:39545-84275 GCA_900491605.1 Calamus simplicifolius
CGCCCAATGTGCTTGCAGCCAAGAGATATGCACTGGCGAGCCGTATAAAGAAGGAGTTGGGCAAGCGCCTAAGAGAGACCGGTAGTGGAGAGAGACGCAAGTCTGAGAAGAAGGTTCTCCTTTCCGAAGAGCGCTCGCCAGAGGCCAGGCAAGTCAAGGTTGGCCCGCACTCCTTGTCACCGAAGAAAGGAAAGGTGGGAGTGCCGGCAGTGAGAGAGGGATTTTCTCAGTTGGGGGAAGAAGTTATAGCCGTGATGGAGGAGCAGAGAGCAGAGGAGGATTCATGGAGGATCGCTGAGATCCCATGTCCTTCGATGGAGGAGATAGTGGACAGCTCAGACGAGGCTCCGTTGGCCTGTCCGGCAGTTCCCTCTTCTGGAGATAAGTTGTTTTCAGATTCGGCGGAGGCCGGTATCGTGAGAGTTCCTCCCCAAGCGAGAAGATGTCTCTAGCTTCGGTGGAAGAAATGGAGGGGGCGATTGTAGTCGCCGAGGCTCAGGATGAGCCTACCGTTGAAGGGCCTCGTTTGGAGGGATTAAGGAGTGGTGATATTGGGCCGACAGTGGCGAGGGCTCGAGAGGAGTCTTCTAGAGAGCTTCCTCCTAAAGAGATTGGAGGAGTCGATGAGAGGATCGAGGCTTTGGGGATATTGGTGCCTGGGCTGGCTGAGGTATCCGAGGAATCCCAGGCCAGAATTTTGCTGAAGAAGGCCAGGCGGTTGAAGGCTTCTCAACCTGAGGTGGTCCGGACTGGTCCTTCGGACGTGTAGCCTGGTAGTTTGGACCCGGCCATCGAGGCGGCATTCGCTGCCTTGATGAGGTCGGCGTTGTACCCGAGCACAGGTCCCTCGGCAAATGAGTTTGCAGACTTGGATCTCATCGACGCCGCATTTGGTCAGCGGAATGTAGCGAAGGATGTCCACCTCCTCCCTGAAATCGACAACCCTGCCCTTATGGAGCTCGCTAGGTCTTACGCCTCTCGGGTGAGTTGCTGTTCCAGAGTAATGGGTGCCTTCTGGTTGACTTGATTGTGCTTTCTTACTTGTGCTTTGCTTCACAGAGCGCTTTGATTACCAGGGTGCTATGTTGGCGCTTGAACCTGGCAACAGGGGCTAGTGTCTAGGCCAAGAGAGTCAGCGCCGAGCTCCGGATGCGAGCGGAGGCATCTGATAAACTCGAACGAGTTCTGGACGTCGCCAACGAGAACTTGGTGAAGGCAAGGGGATTGCATCAGGCCGCCCTCGACGAGGTGTCCAGGCTGAGGCTCGAAGTTGGGGAGCTACGTGGGCACCAGACGAGGTATGACGAAGCATGCTCGGAGCTTTCGCTAATCAGATCTAGGCATGCTGGAGAAATGGAAACTATTAAGAAACAGTTTAACGAGAGTCGGGACAAGCTAAGGAAAGATGCTATCGAAGAGAGGAGTCGCCTGAATAGAATGCTCGGCGAGACGGAGGAGAAAATCCAGTAGCTACAACATTGCATTATTGCCAGGGATGGTAGGATCAAATGGCATCAGGATAAAATAGCCAAGCTCGACGAAGAGCTCTCCCAGTCTAGGGAAGAAGCTAACAACAGGCAGTCAAGAATCAGTGACCTCAAGGATAGGATCGAGCAGGTCAAGGCCGATAAGCTGAGGGCCTTCGGCGAGGTCGAGGAATTGACTGAGAGGATAGCCCGGCAGGAGGGGAGGTACGATGTCATCTCTTTAACTTCCCCTATTTTCTCATTGTTGCACCGACTAATCCTGTGCTTATAGATGGAGAAGGCGAAACTCGAGGGCCAAAGTCAATTAGAGACCCTGCAAGGAGAACTGGCGTCGAGTCACCAGAGGAGCTTGGAGCTCGAAGGCCAGGTCGCTGAGACCGAGAGGCAAGTCACCTCACTTCGGAGTCAGGTTGCTGAGGCTGAAAGGCAACTCGCCCTACTTCGGAGCGAACAGGATGTGACCTATGCTGAGGCATTCCAGCTCGGCGTGGAGAAGGTTCGAGCCAGGATATCTCGGGAGCACCCGAAATGGGACCTCTCTTTTCTTGAGGTGGAGGGTCATAACGTGCAGACCCCAGGGACTGAGTTATCAGCAGAGACCAAATATGAAGAGGTCTCAGATATTGACGTAGATGCCCTCCTGGGGCTGATGCAACTGTAGACTCAGGTGTGTATGGTCGAAAGGGGGAGAGTGGAGAGATCGAGCTTTCCTTTTTGTGACTTGCAAAGGCTTCCATGGTGTCCGTTTCGTTGAAGTTGAGAGTGGAGAGATCGAGCTTTCCTTTTGAAAGCTGGTCCGTCCCAGATAGCTGAGGTGATGAAGAAGCTGTTGAAGAGCGAGCAGTCCTCAAGGGAGAAATTCTTGGAGGTCATATGGAGAGCGTACGGCAGGCCCACAGAGGTCATATGGGGAGCGCACGTATGTACTTCCTGTGTGTCCTTTGTGGTTTGCCTGGGGATAACCAGAAATGCAAAGCACATGCCGTCCCCATGGGTTACATGAATTTTCCTTCCCCTCACTTCGGCTCTGGCTGAGGCTTTTGATAATAAGAGATGCGCTTCGGCTTTGGCCGAGGCTTTTGATAATAACATATGCGCTTTGGCTTTGGCCGAGGCTTTTGATAATAACAGATGCACTTCGGCTTTGGCCGAGGCTTTTAATAATAAGAGATGCGCTTTGGCTTTGGCCGAGGCTTTTGATAATAACATATGCACTTCGGCTTTGGTCGAGGCTTTTAATAATAACAGATGCGCTTCGGCTTTGGCCGAGGCTTTTGATAACAACAGATGCACTTCGACTCTGTCCAAGGCTTTTAATAATAAAAGATACGCTTTGGCTCTGGCTGAGGCTTTAGGAATCGTAGAGTGTATACCTGGTGGCGCCATGGCGCGGAAAACATTGCTCAGCCCTGCCAAAGTTCAAAGACTATTTGGAGATCACTCGGTTTGGCCGGGGCTCGTAAGCTGTGCGAATTCGTCCGAGGCTTTTATGTCGTTTAGCCCGGCCGGAGCTTGTAAGCTGCCCGAATCTAGCCAAAGGCTTGCAGATCACTTGGCTCCCAGCCGTACTGGGAGTGCTTGGCCATACCGAGTTTTTGTGAAATAATAGAACTCGGCCCAGCCGAGTATAGAGATTTAGCTTGGCCCCCTGGCGTACCGGGAGTGCTCGACCATACCGAGTCTTTGTGGAATAGGACTCGGCCCAGCCGAGGTACGGAGATTTAGCTTGGCCCCCGGGCGTATCGGGAGTGCTCGGCCATACCGAGTCTTTGTGGAATAGGACTCGGCTCAGCCAAGGTATGGAGATTTAGTTTGGCCCCCGGACGTACCGGGAGTGCTCGGTCATACTGAGTCTTTATGGAATAGGACTCGGCCCAGCCGAGGTATGGAGATTTAGCTTGGCCCCCGGGCATACCGGGAGTGCTCGGCCATACCAAGTCTTTGTGGAACAGGACTCGGCCCAGCAAAGGTACAGAGATTTAGCTTGGCCCCGGGCGTACCGGGAGTGCTCGGCCATACCAAGTCTTTGTGGAATAGGACTCGGCCCAGCCAAGGTACGGAGATTTAGCTTAGCCCTCGGGCGTACCGGGAGTGTTCGACCATACCGAGTCTTTGTAGAATAGGACTTGGCCCAGCCGAGGTATGAAGATTTAGCTTGGCCCCCGGGCGTACCGGGAGTGCTCGGCCATACCGAGTCTTTGTAGAATAGGACTTGGCCCAGCAGAGGTATGGAGATTTAGCTTGGCCCTCAGGCGTACCGGGAGTACTCGGCCATACCGAGTCTTTGCAGAATAGGACTCGGCCCAGCTGAGGTACAAAGATTTAACTTGGCCCCCGGGCGTACCGGGAGTGCTCGGCCATACCGAGTCTTTGCAGAATAGGACTCGGCCTAGCCAAGGTACAGAGATTTAGCTTAGCCCCCGGGCGTACCGGGAGTGCTCGGCCATACCGAGTCTTTTCAGAATAGGACTTGGCCCAGCCGAGGTACGGAGATTTAGCTTGGCCCTAAAGTGTACCGGGAGTGCTCGGCCATACCGAGTTTTTTCAGAATAGGACTCGGCCCAACCGAGGTACGAAGATTTAGCTTGGCCCCCGGGCGTACCGGAAGTGCTCGGCCATACCGAGTCTTTGTAGAATAGGACTCGGCCCAGAGGTACAGAGATTTAGCTTGGCCCTAGAGTGTACCGGGAGTGCTTGGCCATACCGAGTTTTTGCAGAATAGGACTCGACCCAGCCGAGGTACAGAGATTTAGCTTGGCCCCTGGGCGTACTAGGAGTGCTCAGCCATACCGAGTCTTTGTGGAATAGGACTCGGCCCAGCCGAGGTACGGAGATTACCTGCTCAAGGAGGCAGCTCGGTCGTGCCGAGAATTGGTAAGCAGCATCTATTTTTTATTATGACTTTTCGAAAAAATGATTGTAGCGATCATGCCACGGATTATAGAAACAAGATGCCAAAACCGTGAATGGGCAAGTATGTAGAAAGCGTACCCTACTGATGGTATATACGGAGATTATTTGAATTCCATGTCCGGGAAATAGATTTTCCGTTTAGATCCTAGAGCTTGTAGGTACTGGCCCGATGACTTATGCCACTTGATAGGGGCCTTTCCAATTCAGAGATAGCTTTCCTTGTTTCAGTGGCTTGGAGATGGATGCTTTCCGAAGAACAAGATCGCTGGGCGAGAAAGATTTCCCTTTAACTCTGGAGGCATGATAGTGAGACACTCTTTGTTGATAGGCAGCTACTCTGATCCGAGCTTTCTCTCTGATCTCCTCCACCAGGTCGAGGTTGATGCGGAGCTGCTCATTGTTAGCCTCCTCCGAGTAGCTCTCCACCCGCGGAGAGGGGAGTCCTATCTCCACGGGGATGACGGCTTCTATGCCGAAGGCCATTCGGAATGGAGTCTCGCCTATGGAAACTCTCTCGGTGGTGCGGTAGGCCCACAGGACGTGGTGAAGTTCGTCCGCCCATCTGCCACGGGCTCTAGCAAGCCGAGCCTTGATCCCTTGAAGTAGGGTTCGGTTAGTTACTTCAATTTCTCCGTTGGCTTGCGGATGCCCGACTGATGTGAGGCGGTGACAGATTCCATGCTCCTCACAGAACTCTTGGAACTTAGGGTTATCAAACTGCTTGCCATTATCGGTGATGATGGTATGCGGGAGGCCGAAGCGACAAATAATGGATCTCCATATGAAGTCCTTAGCCCGAGCTTCAGTTATCTGGGCAACTGCCTCGGCCTCGACCCACTTGGTGAAGTAGTCAATGGCGACAAATAAGAAATTTCTGTCCCATGGCGAGGGGAAATGGGCCAAGGATGTCCATCCCCCACTTAGCAAAGGGCCAAGCGGAGGAAATAGGGACCAAGTTGGCGGAAGGGAGCCTTTGAATATTAGAATGTCTCTGACAAGGGTCACAAACTCGGACGAGATCGTCAGCATCCTTTTGCATGGTGGGCCAATAATACCCCTGGCGCAGCACCTTGTGGCATAAGGATCGGCTCCCTAGGTGGTTGCCACAAATTCCCTCATGCACTTTCTGAAGAGCATAATCAGCCTCAGATGGGCAAAGGCACTTAAGCAGCGGCATGGAGAAGGATCGCTTATACAGTTGGTCCTCGATCAGCACATAACGAGTGGCCTGCAATTTCAACTTTCTTGCTTCCTTTCGGTCGGTTGAGAGCGACCCTTCTTTAAGATACTTAAATATGGGGTCGAACCATCCTGGTTCGACCTCAACCTGCATCAGACCTCAACCTGCATCACCCGATCAGCCTCCACGATGCTGGGCCTTTCCAGAATCTCTAGGGGAAACTTTCGCTCGGAATCCATCGATTCCGTGGTTGCCAACCGGGATAATAGGTCGGCGCGTGCATTCTCGGATCTTGGGATCTGAATGACTTCAAACTCGGAGAAATGGGAAAGTAAGTCCCGCACCTCTTGAAGATACCGAATCATATTCGGCTCCCGGGCCTCGAACTCGCTGCGCACGTGACCGGCCACCAACTGAGAGTCGGTAAAGGCATTCAGCTTCTTCACTTTAAGGTCTTGGGCAATTCGAAGTCCAGCGAGCAGAGCTTCATACTCGGCTTCATTATTGGAGGCTAAGAAGGAGAAGCGGACGCCGTATTCAAAGGTCGCCCCACTGGGCTGGTGAGGATTAAGCTAGCACCGAAGCCATTGGCATTAGATGATCCGTTAACCTGGAGCAGCCATAGGGCATCAGATCTTAGATGCTCAGAGGAGTCCGGAGTGGAGCCATCTTCAGGGATAGTGCATTCGAGGAGGAAATCAGCTAGAACTTGGGCTTTGATGGCTGGGCAAGGTTGGTATCGGATATCATGCTCGCTTAGCTCAACGGCCCATTTGGTCATTCTCCCTAATGTCTCCGAACGATGGACCACCGCTTTGATGGGTTGGTCGGTCAGGAATGTCATAGAATGTGCTTGGAAATATGGTCACAGCTTCCGGACTAACATTATCAGGGCCAAAACCAACTTCTCAATCCGGGTGTACCTTGTCTCGGCGTCTCGGAGCAGTTTGCTGACATAATAGATTGACTTTTGGGTCTTGTTCTCTTCTCTGACCAATACTGAGCCAATGGCGCCATCCGAAACTGCTAAATACAGGAACAACATTTCCCCCAGATTCGGACTACTGAGGAGGGGTGGAGAGCCGAGATACCTTTTGAGGTCCTCAAACGATTTCTGACACTCTGGAGACCATTGAAAATTCTTAGCTAATCGGAGAGCTTTGAAGAAAGGAAGGCATCTCTCGGCTGACCCTGCCACGAAGCGATTGAGGGCTGCGATCCTCCTAGTCAGGCGCTGGACATCCTTGACGGACGCTGGAGGCGCCATTTGCTGAAGGGCCTGGATCTTCTGCGGATTGGCCTCAATGCCTCGCTGGGAAACCATGAAGCCTAGGAACTTCCCAGAATTGACGCTGAAGGCGCACTTAGTCGGGTTGAGCTTCATTCAATATTTTTGGAGCGTCGGGAAGCTCTCCGAGAGATCCTCAATGTGCTGGGATGCTTCTCTGCTTTTGACCAGCATGTCGTCGATGTACACCTCTATGTTATGGCCGATCTGCTCCTTAAAGACCTTGTTAACCAGCCTTTGGTAAGTAGCACCTGCATTTTTCAGACCGAAAGGCATGACACGGTAACAATAAGTACCTCAGTCGGTTATGAAGGCGGTCTTCTCTTCATCCTCGGGCGCCATTCAGATTTGGTTGTAGCCTGAATAGGCATCCGTGAAGGCCAGCATTTGGTGACCCGAAGTAGCGTCTACAAGCTGGTCGATCCAGGGGAGAGGGAAGCTGTCCTTCGGGCATGCTTTGTTGAGGTCGGTGAAGTCCATGCAGATCTGCCACTTGCCGTTCGACTTCTTCACCATAACAACATTTGACACCCAGCTAGGATAGTTTACCTTTCAAATGAAATTCGCCTTGATAAGCTTGTCGACTTCTTCCTCAATAGCTTTCTATCGCTCAGGAGTGAAGCTCCTTTTCTTCTGCTTAATGGGTCGGGACATCTTGTCCACATTGAGACGGTGGACGAGAACGTCTGGGCTGATCCTTGGCATATCAGAGGCGGACCAGGCGAAGACATTAGCATTTTTTCGAAGAAAGTCGATCAGCTCCAACCAAAGTTTTCCTTTCAATAGCGACCTGATCTTTATAGTTCGGTCGGGCCGGGCATCGTTCAGCGGTACCTCCTCCAGCTCTTTGGCTGGCTCTCCTCGTTGCTCAGAAAAATCCTCCCGAGCGTCCAGCCTGTCAACCTTGGGCAGTTTGGACTGAAGGCTGGTGACGAAGCATTGCCGAGCCATAGCTTGGCTTCCTCGAACTACACCAATTCCCCATTCGGTAGGGAACTTCATGACTAGATGCAGGATGGAGACAGTAGCTCCAAGGGACATTAGGCCGGGTCTCCCAAAGATTGCATTGTAGGGCGACCGAAGCTTGGTCACCAAGAAATCTGTGTGAATAGTGGCAACACAGGGCTAAGTTCCTGTTCGGACCGTCAAGGTCACGACCCCTCTGGGGTAATAACATCGCCGATGAACCCCATTAGGATGGAGTCCACGGCTCGGAGACTCTCCATGAGCAGTTTCATTTTTGCAAACACATCAAGGTACAAAACATTGATAGAGCTTCCACTATCAATAAGAATTCGGCTTACATCATAATTGTTTAGATTGAGAGATACAACCAGCGTGTCATCATGCAGGAACTGTATCTTCTGGAGATCATCATTGGAGAAGGAGAGCTCATCAGTCCATACTCTCTTTTGTGTCGAATCTTCTTCATCATCCCACCGGTCCGATGGACTACCGATCGCCTCGATCACATTGATGTGACCAGCAACCGGGGGATTTGTAGGAGGAGGCTGCTGAGGCTCAGGCTGGCGGTTACCCCCATTTCTTGGCTTGGGCGCTCCCCTGAATTGGTTCAGTCTGCTCCGCTAGATGAGCCTCTCGATTTTATTCTTCGGCTGCCAGCATTCTTCGGTGTCGTGGCCATGGTCCTGGTAGTAGCGGCAATACTTGGCGGGTCTCTCCGGGTTGCATTCCCTCGGAGAGGAGGCGGTCGAGGGAGTTGGCGCTCTATCTCCATGAGGATCTGCGCCCTCAGGATAGTGAGCGGGGTGAACCGGTTGAATCTCCTAGGCGGGCTCTGGGTGCGGTTCCTCGGCGGCGGCGGAGGAACCCTTTGGCGGCGAGGTGGGCTCAGCTGAAGGACAGATCGGTATTTGTCCAAGTCCTTGGACTCCTTCTTCCTTGCCATCTCGGCACGGGCAGTCCTCCGCAATTCCTCAACTCTGGCGTACTTGTCCGCTAGGGCCATCATATCGGAGAGGTTCGGAGGGTAACTGACTTCCAACGCCAGATAGAAGTCACTCTCCTTTAACACTCCGCCCGCTAGGGCGGATATGGCCACCTCATGGTTAAGGTGATCCACTTCCAGCATGGCCGTGTTAAATCGACCGAGATAGTTCTTCAAGGATTCCCCCTCTCTGCTTAACCTTGGAGATGGAATCAGATCTCTACCGGTGACGGCGGCTGCTGACGAACTACTGAGGTGATCGTCGGTATCGGAGGATCCGTGATAAGGCTCGATGGCGGGCAGCTTGACATGGGAGGTAATCACTTTTCCCATGATCTCTTTGGAGAAGGGGATGCCCTGCTCCGCCCTATGCTGAAGCAGATGGGCCTGCTTGGTACCGTCCAGCTCCTGCCGCATCTCTTGAATCTGTCGGCGGATCTTCTCTTTGGGCATAGCGGGAGGGGCTGGGCGAGGAGAATGCAGAGACGGTGTCGAGTCATGGCGAGAGAACACCGAAGAGAGGTATCGGAGGGAGATCCCCGCCGCAGATCCCTTGCGGGGCTGGTCCAGCTCCTTTAGGACGACGAGGGGGATCCGCGACTCCATGCGGACCGGAAGAAGAGATTGATGGGGAAGGAGGGCCGCAGCCTCCTCAGAAATGTGTGGAGCGGGAGCAACTGGACTGGGAGCCTCGTGGCGTCCTTGAATCAGATGGGTCAAAGCTTGGACCTGCTAGACCAGTGTGGCAAACTGGTCCTGGGTCATTGGGGCCGCCGGTGGCGATGGAGTTTCAACTGGTGGTGGTAGCGGTGCCATACTGCTCACCGGATCAGGTCTTTGGGAGATGACCTGGTCCCGGGCTTCAGAAGTAGCCCTTCTTCGATTGGCCATTGGAGGGGTTCTCTTCAAGATCGAGATTCTTATCTCTTTTTTTTTCAAGTTTATGGGACTTGAGGATCCTTTCTCTAGTGCCAATTTGTTGTTGCTGGAATCTATCCTCCGACTCGGGTGCAGTCGAGCTTCAGATTGGGCTCCCTCCTGAGCGGACTTGCAAAACAGTCCTCACGTGAGAGGCGTTGGGATGGCCCTCTGCGGAAGACCCTCCGACGCTCAAGTCAGCGGAGATCAACAACGAACAAATATGGGGAGAAGGCTCTCGCTGAAGAGTCCCTCCAGGGTTGCCTTTTGGGAGCTCCGAGCAGAGCGTCAATGGCGGAAAGGGATGAGCAGAGATAGAATGAGAGTAGTGCTTAGAATGCGCCAGGAATGCTCTTACCTTGGAGAATCTAGGACTGTGCTATTTATAGGCGATCACCTGATTCTTTGGATGCATCATAGGAGGTTTGGAAGTTGTTGGGATTCGAGGCTGACTCGAATCAGGTTGTTGTGAGGCCGGTAGGATCCGTATTCGGTTAGTTAAAGGATCGACGACCAAAAGGGGCTATCCGGCGCTTTGAGATTCAGCGATCATATAGGCTCTAGGCCGTTTCCGGTAGTATAGGCATGATTGCTTATGTGGATCCTTGTTCGGTCATCGTAGTTTCGCAGAGGTAGGTGCCTGAGTGCCTCGGTCAGGTCGAGGCACAGAGATCGGCCTGATCCGCCGAAGTATGAAAAGGCTCGGTTTGCCAAGGCATGGCAAAGGACTAAGCTGGGAGTAAGGACGGTTTGATTTCGCAGAGGTGTTGATATCGCTCGGGCAGGCCGAGTTATGGATCGCTCGGGCTTGGACTGAGAGATATGGATAGCTCGGCAAGCGAGGCATAGAGATCGTTCGGGCTGGAGCCGAAAGATAGAGATAGCTCGGCTAGCGAGGCATAGAGATCGCTCGGGCTGGGGCCGAGAGATAGGGATAGCTCGGCTAGAAACGAAAGATAGGGATCGTTCGGACCAGGACCAAGACACATGGATAGCTCGGCTCAGGACCAAGAGATAGAGACTTAATTTGTACCCGGGGAATCCTTGGTTAACCGAGGGGCTAAGGCAGGGGCTAAGGCGCCTCGATCCATCAAGGTATAATGGTTGGCTCATTTTTTGTGGGCACCATGCGGCGAGTGGGAGTGAGGGCTGATCCTAATTCCTTACACGATTATCAATGCAATAATGATTTTACCCCTTGACAATATATATATATATATATATATATATATATATATATATCAAGTCAAACGAGAATGCTATGTTTTAGCTTGTCACCAACGTCCGAACATATTTAATTGATGGGTTAGTGTTAATATATTAATAAATCATGGTTGCTCGATCGTAAGATTCCCCAGATGTCCAACGCCCTTGGCGATTAACAGACAGAGACAGACTAGAAACCTCAGCCAAGACACAAATGGCGAGGGAAATTTATTTGCTTTTATACAGGAATTGTCCTTCGCAAGGTCCTCTTTTCACTAAAGCACCACGCTGCTGCAAAAATAATAATAATAATAATAATAATAATCGCATGATCTTACTCTCTCTCTCCCCCCATTAGGTTGAACGAAGAGCTATCTATGTCTGAAGGTTGGTTCTATATGACGGTTCCACTAGGGATCAAAGCATCTTTAATCACAGTGACGATTCCGCTCTTGATGAAGTATCCATCCGTCTCCCTTGCAGCTTCTTGCACGTTATCGCTATTGATGATCTGGAAACAGCAATCCACCGTTACAAGGGCGCACACAAATATCCACGAATTTACATGCATGAACGATGCGCATACGTTTGGCCACATATTTTATAAAAATGTGGTGTCTTTCAATGAGAATATTGATTAATTTCAACTGCACTGTTTTCCAAATCCATAAATAATAACAATGAAGAAAACCTAGTGGGGGTAAAAGTGCAGCAGGGTCTACCTTGACATCTTCTCCAATGCGAGCATTCTTGTCTATGATGGCTCTTTTGATCTGAGAATTCTTTCCAATGCCAATTGGAACGCTACCTTTTGCAGCCAGGAACCTCTTGTCCTGATCCGTCTGGCAGCATAACACATGATGCATGTTATCACGGTTGAATAATTTTATTCAAAGATAAGAAACTGACAATCAATTATATTTCTGGATATCATTCAATAATAACCAACTTGCTTGAGTCTCTATTTTTTTTTTCTCATGCAAAATTACCTCATAATAATCTGCTCCCATCAGTAATGAGTCTTCTATGATTGCACCTTCAGAAATACAAGAACGGAGTCCAACTACACAATGGTGAATCTTGCAGTTCTGCAAATAAATAAGAAAAAGGATATCAGAAATATACATTAAGAATCTCATCTTTGCTCAAAATTATTAGCCTATCAGGAAAATGATGCAAAAAGAGTGAAAAACATGGAAGAAGCCATCCTTTGGCAGGCTATTTATGGGCAGAACTAACAGTGGATGGTACAGAAATAAATAATGATGCTCATCCATCAGGAAAATTTCTGTCAAACTAGGAGCACAATCTTAAAATATATATATTGAAAGCATCATGTTGCTTAAATCTTCGGCAGATCCATTTACTAAGAGATGAATATCTAGACTCTGGATATGCAATAATATTTTTTTAAAAAAAAATTGTTTTAATAATGTTGACAGTTTCATGGATGGGGGAACAGCCCTGCAGATATACCAAAAGTTTTCACTTTCGTTGCACTTGGGGACAAGTTCGACCTCAAATAAACAAATAAGAAGTGAAGGGGGGAAAAAATACAAATTAACTTACTTTGATCACACATCCCTCACCAATAACACTATCTGTAACATCAGCATCAAGCACTTTGGAAGGTGGTAAATAGCGAGATTGTGTGTAGATTGGAGATGAACGATCATAAAAACTGCACATATAGTTCAGCTCGAATCAATTATTGTTAGATCAAGAATTAAGGAGCTGTGAAGGTAACATATTTTTTTAAAATAAACACAGGAGTTTCTTCCTGTCATCGTTCTAAGCAAACCACCTGAAATCTGGTACTGGCTTCTTCGTAATTCCCAGATTTGCATTATAAAATGCCTCAATGGTCCCAATGTCCTCCCAGTAGCCATCATACAAGTAAGCTTGTACCTAGAATTTTGCAAGGTACCGGTAAAATTAGTATAACAACTGGAATTCTAAATTATTATCATCTCATTCTGTGATAATTGAGAATCTAGCTGCTGTAACATCCATTGGAACATCACCACACTGCTATACAATAAAGATAAATCCTTATATGGAGGATCTTCAGAGTAGTAAATAAATCATATAACAATCATCGACTGTTGTTTAAATGCTTGCATTGAAAACCTGGAAATTACTTGAAGATAACTCCGAGTAAAGAGTTGTATTTTGATGCTGTGGTCATGCTCTGAGGATAATGGGAGTAAAAGAACACAAAGAATATTATGAATAGACTTCTAGAAATTTTAAATCAGTGCTGTTTTGGTATTTGGCATTTTTGAAGTACTTTCTCTCTTTGATAACTTTCAACTTCTCAAAAGAAGAGCATGTTAAAAAATGATAAATTACTAGCTTAGTCGTGAAATATCAGGCATACGACCAAAAATGACAAATCACTAACTTGGTCGAGAAATATTAGGCATACAGTCATAAAATCTTAGGCATACCCTCATTCCAATGTTGGTAGCACCAGGAATTACTTCACTTCCAAAGTCATTGGCTCCTGGAAATTTTTCACGAAGTAGCTGCAACATTATGTCCTTGCTGATCACATAGATGCCCATGCTGGCAATATATGGCATCTCTTTTGCTCTTTCCTCATCAAGGCCTAAAATGGTGGTATCAACCTGTAGGGTAAAGATAGTGAAATGAGTTCTTCAAGATGCAGTGTGAATAAGTTCATTAAGATGCAGTATGCATCGATTAACAAGTTTATAACCTCAATAACAAAAGCAGCCTACATTAGTATAAAACTTTAAGTCATATATGGCCTTCCAGACAACAGAAAGCTACTCAGAAAGTCCCTACCTGCATTGCCTTCAGCTGTTCCCCTTTTGGCTTCTCTGCAAATTCAATTATGCGTCCTTCTTCATCAATTTTCATTAGGCCAAAAGCAGTTGCACGCCTTTCATCCATTGGAAGTGCAGCCACAGTGATATCTGCATCTGTTTCTCTGTGTGCCTGGATAAACCTCTCATAGTCCATGCGGTACAAATGATCTCCAGCAAGAACAAGAAACTCCATCACATTATGCTCTTCAAAAAGCCACAGATATTGCCTTACAGCATCAGCAGTACCCTGAAAAATATATCACAGGATATTCACCAAGGAAGAACCATTGAGGCTTAAGAAAATTGTTTTTACCATCATTTGGAGACCTAACAGGACCATAACTTAGAGGTCAGTTGTCCTAGTGCAAGAGAGCTATAACAGAGAAATTTTGTGTACAAAATGGCCACTCACTACATGCAGCTGGTAGTTAATTTGTATTTGTATAAAACACCAGGTTTTTGGAGACTTCATTTAGCAACCTCTAAATATCTCTATTCCAATTTCTTTTATCATTTCCTTCAAGTAGCATTTGCACCAATTTCAAATTTCCAACTTGCAATATTAAATTCTACAAGATTGTATATATTATCAGGGGCCAGCTTCAGGCAAGACTTCTTTTTTTTTTTCTGTACACCCATTCCAAACAGCAACAACATTCTATTATACCTTAGCCAAACCTTCAGCTAGAAGAACACAAAGGCACATCTGGACTCGCTCTCAGTTAACGACCTACAGACCTTTACCCTGCAGGCATGCCCATTCCTGCAATTAACTTCAAATGCTTGTGTACAAAATCAAGAATGAAGAACTGGGGTTTTTGATTATGATGTTTCATGATCTATGAACTCAAAGAATTTTTAATTCACTAGCATTATATAAAATAATTAGTATTTATATTCACACTAGAGCCTGAAAAGTGCTAGAAAAAAGCATCATCTAAGGTAGTTTTTGAGGGAGGGAATTTTCTTGGTGGTAGGAGGTGATGCTCATGGCATTAAGGTATAGGACGGGGGTGCTTAAAATCCTCATAAACACGTCTTCCATTAACAAAATTTAGATTGCTGCCTATTCATAGCATAAATACATATCAATCAAACAAAAAGAATAATGGTGGCGCCACTTGTTTAAAAAAGGTTATGCAGAAAGACAGAGCTGGATGACAACTTCACAACGTTAAAATTATGATGATTTTCCCATCTTGAGAACCAGAAGCTTTTTTTTTTTTTTACTTTTGATCGTTTAATTATTAAAACCTCTTACCTATCTAGGATAAAAATAAGTAAGTAACACCACAAGATCCTTGACACATAAAGCTCTGGAAACTTTACCACCAAGGCACAAATAATTCATTCACGAAGAAGAAAACATACATGCTCATGCACTATGACCTTCGATAGTCCAGTTCTATCATTAAATAATATGAAAACACCCATTATCAAAAGAAAAAATGAGTATCCACCATCAAATTCCAAAAAGCTTACCTTGGATATACGGCGTCTAGGTGACATAAGAATATAAACACTTACTAAAGATAAACACAATCTATCACTAAGAATAAAAGAATAATTCAAACAAATAACCTGAAACCAGTTTGGGTTCTCCGGACTCTGCTGAGCAGCAAGAACCTCCACGAATCCTTCATTCTTGTATCCACCCATATTACTTCCATAAGCTCGTGAAAGGTGGCGGTTGAGTGAAGCAGAATTGAATTGTGTCAAACATAAATCTTTGAAATATTACTGTTCAAGCAGTTGCTGACGGGTATGTCTATCAGCCTGTAGTTGGCTCCTAAAGGAACTGCTGGTTTGGCTCTCTTCTTTGTTAGAGGGTACAAGCGGGTTCCAGCTCCACCTCCAAGTATAATTCCCAAAACACTCTACAGAAAGACAGAGGACAGTCATACCCACTTTTCCAAAGATAAAGTTGATAATTTATTGTCAACTAAAGTCAGATATAAAAATGGAAAGCCAATGCACAAAAAGAAAGAGCACATCAGCATACAGAGACAATGGAAACCATCTAACGAGTAGGGTGCAATGGTGCATGCATGTAATCAACTATGAACCCATTAACTCCTGAGTATTCTCTAGCATCTGTGCATAGGCTCCTTCCTGAAGACAAGTGATCTAGCCGAATTACACGTATGCAACCAGGAGAAAGCCCAAGTTTTGGCATATGGGATTGCACAAAACACCAGCAATGGCTCTCCAAGTTTTTCCTTTTCTTCTTTCTCTTTTTCTCCTTGAGGAATACAATGGGGATTCCACCACGAGGATTCGAACCCAGGACCTCTCCCGCGTGGAGAAGGATGCCAACTAACTTAGTATGGTTGACCCTCCAACCTGAAATTTGTATAAGAGCGCTGAAGAGGAGCGATCTCCAATTCTTGACATCCCCAAAGGCCATCAGCCATATCTTCTTCTTCTTGAGATATTGGTGTCTGCGTCTTACTTTGGCTGTTCTAGACAAAGTCCTCTCTTATTTTATCAGTGAGGGTGGGTTTTAAATTTCCATTTTGAAAATGTAATCGAACGTTAGCGGCAGATTTACTGGCATCTTGTGCTCGTTATTTCCAGTTCATGTGGAAACACCAACCAAATGTGGTGAGATGACAATGGGAAATGTCCACTAGATCGAAGAATATTCCCAAAAAAAATAAATTTTGGACATGGCGTAGGCTGGCTTAAAAGCATCTATTTGTTTGAGCCAGCTCTTAATTATAAGAACTTTGCGTAAAATTCAGAAGCCCTATCAAGTCCCATTAGTGTTAGACAAATGAATCTCACGGAATAATTCAACGAGTAATCAAGCCATATGTTTTTTTTTCTTTTTTTTGGCTTCAAAGCTGGCATTTCCAGCGAGTGGAGTGATTAACGAACGTAATCGAATCACAGAACTCAAACAAAAAAATCCCTAGAATTCAAGATCCCACAACCCGAGTTATGAAACAAACCAACTTACTCGACTGGCGTCGGGATCGAGACACGTCTGCGAGCTCTTCGAGTCCGAGACCGCCTTGGGGAAAACAACGACCGGGGTCCTCCCACCCGCGGCCGTTCTCCGTCGCCCAATGACGGCCTTGGAGACGAGCGCCGCGCCGGAGAAGTGGTAGGAGGAGGAGAGTTCCCCGTTCGAGGAAGAGTTGAGGCAAAGCGGTAGATCATTGGAGGACCGATTGGGATAGGGAGAGGAAGAGGTCGAAGGGATTAGGTTTTTGGAGAGCGGGATTCGCGAGATCCCGATCGCGGCCATCGCCATGCAAGCGAGCTCTGGAAGAGGCGGTGCAGAGCTGCGTTCCTTCCGGCCAGCGGGGGGGCTACTTGAACTCTCGGAGTGGTGGTGCCGCTCGCTCTCCTAAATACCACTCAATGACAACCTAATTTACAAAAAGACCCTTTCTTCTCTATTTTTAAAAATTAATTTTAAAACTTTTACCAAAACAAAAAATTAATAGTAATAATTTTCTCAAACAAGTCATGCTATCTTTCTAATCAAACACTTGACTATGAATCATGATTATTAATAAATAAATAAAATGAAGCAAAAGTTTAAACATCATCCAATGAGATATTGATCGATTAAATAGTTGATTTTTAAAAATAAATATTTTATTTTTATAAAGAAAAGAAGGCATCAAAGATGAGAAATAATCAATCGCCATTGATGAGAGATCTCCAATTAAAATTACATTTTTACTAATTATTGCAAGGGGTATTTAGGAACTTTCACTTCTTTTCAAGTAGCAGAATTATAAATAAATAATTCAACATCTTCGGCTTTGAACCGTACACGTGTTGCCGAGTTTCCCAGTACCTCGTGAAACGGGTCAAATTAGCGAAGCCTGATAAATATTATCTTAGTCGTCGTTGGAAGCATGAGATCGGATCCTAAACTACCGTTCGAGGTAGCGTCATTTTTGGTGCCCACGAGCCCAGGTCTCGAGGGACTCAGGTGTGCCACGTGTCAGGAAGAAAACGGTGGATGCGAGATTTTAGTGACAGGTTCACGTGGTGTGGAACCCGCGTGTCGTTTGGCTGCAACGGAACGGAGGACACGGGCACGTTATATTGGTCCATTGGAGCCGTCGCCATGTCACAAAATTCTATCGGCCGCCAGGGACGCCAGGGATCCATCCAACAAGCGTTGACCCCGACGGTTGGCGCGGGATTTTTTTTTTTTTTTGAAAAAACAGTAAAATACTATAAAAATATTTTTTAAAAATTTTAAGAATGTAAAAATGGTTTGCATCCCAATGTTTGGTAGATGATCGGATAATATAATACTGGTCCTCATATTTTCACAATTTTTTTAATCTTTTAAATAATTTTTACTGTTAACCTTCTATAAACCTATATTAAGGGTTGAAAGGGGTGTACATAAAAAAAAAAAAAAAAAAAAAATTTAGCTTCACACCTAGCTGATCCGTTGTTAGAGTTAACGATGAAGATGACTGACGGAACTCTCTCTTGGCCCTCCAAGGTCCCTTCGGCCTCCGAGGTCCTCTCGGCCTCAACTCGGACCGGCATCCCCTCGATCTCGGCCTCGGCTCGGACTTGGCGTCCCCTCGGCCTCGGCCTCGGACCTAGCGTCCCCTCGGCCTCGGTTCGGACCTGGCATCCCCTCGGCTTGGATCTCATGTCCCACTACCTCAGGCCACCTGACACGCCCACGTGGCCCACCAACCACCCGACACACCCACGTAGCCCGCCAACCGCCTACAACAGCCACGTGGTCCATCACTCGTCTACAACAGCACGTGGCCATGCCTCGTAATGGCGCGCGTCTGGCACGATCAGGCCCACCTGCCACCCGTAGCGCCGCACTTGGCAGGTGGCTGGCTAGGCAGGATACCTCTGACATCCCTAGTGTCGGTTGTGACCCGTCACCATTAGCCTTGCCTTCCGTCCGTTACCGGATAACGATACTTCGAAACCAGCGACCTTCTGGAAGCAGGAAAAGAGACCTTCGAACAGGTATAAAAGCCTACACTCATGACAAGGAAAGGATCCTGAACTCAAGTTCTCTAGCTCTCTCTCTTCTAACTTACTCTTATATGTTCCCAAGTTCCTGACTTGAGCATCGGAGGGTCCCCACCGGAGCATTCGGTCTTTGGGGACTTCCTTGCAGGAGCACTTTGAGGAGGAGGATCTCCGTTCTCCGGCGTTGAAGGAGAGTGACTTGGCGTCAACAGATTGGTGCGCTAGGAAGGGGGGCTCGAGAGATAAAAAAGCTTCGAACCAGTCAGAGACAACTTCTCTTTCCTTAAGCCCTCGAGCAATGGTGATGACTCATGCGCAAGAGGTCTCCACCAGCCATGCTGGGGGCAGTGCTTGGGAGCTGACCTGCAGGCGGCCGGTCTCCCTGCTCCGCAGATCAGCATCCCTGCACCACCATCACCACCACCAGAGCAACATCATGAAGATCGACTCGCCGCCCTCACCACGCAAGTTCAGTCGCTAGTGGCGGTGGTCCAAGTTCTGCAGTAGCAATCGGGGCCACCCACGTCAATCCTAGGGGTGGTCCAGCCCAGTCAACATTCTTCCCGGGGGAGGTCTCCCGTCCGGGAAGTTCTTCACCACCGCGCTTCGCCCAAGCGTCATCACCAGGAGCCTCCGAGAGGTCCCGGTCTCCTTCCCGCCATACCAGTGCTTCTCCAAAACGGCGGCGCGGAAGGAAGGCGGAGCGCACCCGTCTTCACCACCATCACTCCTCCCCCTCTTCGGAGTCTTCGAGGGAGGGGTCCTTCGATGGCCGGATAGCTCGTCGGGCCGAGCGCCGGCTTGATGAGTACAACCAGCGGTTGGAGGAGCTCAGCCGCCGGATTACCAACTTGCCTGAGGCAGACTATGACAGCCGTCCACCGCTGTCCCGCCGCATCATGGATGAACCGATCTCGACCCAGTTCTACCTCTCTCAGTTGGACCAGTACGAAGGGACCACTGATCCCCTGGACCATTTGGAGAGTTACAAGGTCCTCATGCAGGTCCAGAGGGCAACCGACTCTCTTCTCTGTATCGCCTTCCCCGCTACTTTGAGGAAGGTGACCTGAGCCTAGTACTCCTGCCTGCCCCTACGGAGTATCAACTCCTTCCGCCAGTTGAAAAGGGCTTTCTTGGCCCATTTTGATGCCTGCCGGAAGATTCCTAGAGTAGCGGATAGTCTGTTCTTCATCCAGTAGAAGAGTGGCGAGTCCCTGCGGGACTACGTCGCTCGATTCAAAGAAGTTGCCCTTGAGGTCTACAACCTCGAGGATTCTGTGGCCACCCTAGCCTTGAAGCGAGGGCTCCGCCCCTCCCGTTTTGCATATTCCCTTGATAAGAAGCCACCCAGCTCCTACGCCGAACTCCTGAGCCAGGCCCAAAAGTACATCCGCACCGACGAGGCCGACTCCTCCCGGCACGAGGCTAACAGAGGCACCACCAAGAAGCCGGCTCGTCCTGAGCCTGCTGAGTTCGTCCCAGGAGGCCCGAGCCTCCCCGCCGACCATACAACCGACCTCGGGCTCTTGCACCGAGGGACGGTCCGTTCACCCCCTTGCTCGCCCCAATATCTCACATCCTGCTTGAGATCAAGGGCGAGCCATACCTTCGGTGCCCTCCTTCACTGAGCTCGAAGACCCCTCGCAACAAGAGCCTGTACTGCTGCTTCCACTAGGACCACGGCCACGACACTGACAACTGTCGTCAGCTGAAGAAGGTGATAGAGGACCTCATCCAGCGTGGCCACCTGGGGAAGTTCGTTCAGAGGAACAACCCGGGTGCGCCTGGCCCGTCAGCGCCGCCGCCACTGATGATCGACAATGCTCCGACCGAGAAGACGATGGCGATGATATCCTGGGCGTAGGCGGCCCGCCCAAGAGGCCGAGGGGGGAGGAGGGGTTAGATTCTGTAATTCCCTTTTCTAAAAGGGACCTAGAGGGGGTGGTCAACAAAAATGATGACAGCGTCATCATGTCCATGATGATCGCTAAGCATCCTGAAAAAAGAATTCTATTTGACAGTGGAAGCTCGGTGGATGTTTTGAGTTATGATGCCTTTGTTCGTATAAACCTGACTCTTGACTCACTTCGGCCTATCACCATACCCTTGATGGGGTTCACCGGAGACTCCATAAAAGTCAAGGGAGAAATCACTCTTCCCATCACGGCCGGGACACCCCCGTGTCAAAGTACAGTTTTTATGAGCTTCCTTATGGTCCGGATGCCCATTGCCTACAACGCCATACTCGGAAGGCCTGTATTTAACCTTCTGAACGCTGTTATCTCCACCAAAAGGCTCCTGGTGAGGTTCTGAACCAGTGAGGGAGTCGGGGAAATGCGGGGGGAGCAGAACCCGCTGCCGCTTTGCTATCACATGGCCTCCAGCCCTCAGGGGGCAGTACTTGCACCTGCGCTAGAGGTGCTCGACCCTCGAGACTCAAAGAGGAGAGGGGAGCCGGTCGAGCACCTGTTGACCTTCCCTTTGGGGGAGGACCCGGCAAGGACAGTCCAGATCAGAGCCCTACTCCCGGAGGAGGAACGCGACTAGCTCCTCGCTTTCCTGTGAGCTAACGCTGACATCTTCGCATGGTCGGCGTCTGATATGCCAGGCATCCCGAAGGAAGTGATTACCCACCAGCTCAACATCAAGCCAGAGTGTCGATCCGTCCGGTAGAAGAAAAGGAGCTTCGCCCCCGACAGATAGAAGGCCATAGACGAGGAGGTACGTAAGTTGGTGGCAGCCAGCCACATTCGCGAAGTGCACTACCCTGACTGGCTGGCGAATGTTGTGATGGTCCACAAAGCCAGTGGAAGTTGAAGGATGTGCGTGGACTATACCGAACTCAATAAAGCATACCCTAATGATAGCTTCCCACTGCCTCAGATCGACCAGTTGGTGGACGCCATGTCCGGTCATGAGACCCTCAGCTTCATAGATGCCTTCTTAGGATACAACCAGATTAAGATAGACCCGGCTGATGAAGAGGCAACCTCATTCGTAACCGAGAAGGGGATATATTGCTACAAGGTGATGCCGTTTGGGTTGAAGAATGCGGGAGCCACCTACCAGAGGTTAATGAATAAGGTCTTTGAGGACCAGATCGGACGTAATATGGACGACATGCTGACCAAGAGCGCCCGTGCTGCTGACCATGTTACCGACCTTGTGGAGACCTTCAGCAATCTCCGACGGTATCAGATGAGGCTAAACCCCCGTAAGTGTGCCTTCGGGGTTACAGCAAGCAAGTTTCTAGACTTCATGGTGACGCAACAAGGAATCAAGGCCAGCCCCGACAAGATCCGAGCCATTCTGGACATGAGACCCCCAGCTAACAAGAAAAAAGTACAGCGCCTGACCGAAAGGGTGGCAGCCTTGAGTCGCTTCTTGTCTAAGTCGGCGGAGAGGTGTCTGCCTTTCTTCAAGGCATTGTGCAAGGTCAACAACTTCGAGTGGATGAAGGAATGCCAGAAGGCCTTCGAAGAGTTAAAGAAGTTTTTATCCACTCCACCGTTGTTATCCAAGCCAAGGGGCAGGGAGGAGCTCTTTCTGTATCTTGCAGCCTCCACCGAGGCCGTCAGCTCCGTGCTTGTTCGCATGGATGCCGACGGAGCTCAGAAGCCGGTCTACTACACTAGCAAAGTACTCCACGATGCTGAGACAAGATATTCCAAGACTAAAAAATTATCTTTGCCTTGATTGTCTCCGCTCAGCGCTTTCGACCCTACTTTCAAGCCTATCCAATCGTGGTGCTCACGGATCAGCCCCTTCGGACTATCTTGTCCCATCCTGATACCTCCGGTTGACTGGCAAAGTGGGCTATCAAGCTGGGAGAGTTCGACCTATCCATCCGCCCGAGGTCCGCAAGGAAGTCCTAGGTGTTAGCCGATTTCTTGGTCGAGTGCACCTGGGCCGAGGAGCATCCGAAGGAGTTGCCCTGGAGGTGCGTATGGAGTCCCCCATGGCTGAGGAGGCAGGAGAGGAAGATTGGATCCTTCATGTTGACGGTGCATCGAATTCCCAGGGGAGTGGAGCTGGACTCATTCTTGCGAGCCCCGAGGGGGAGGTAGTGGAGTATGCCCTCTGATTTCTCTTCCCAGCCACCAATAATCAAGCGGAGTATGAAGCCTTGCTGGCAGGGATGAAGCTAGCTAGGGAGCTCGGCGCAAAGTGTCTGAGGGCCTTCACGGACTCTCAACTCGTCTCTGGGCAAGTCGCTGGGGAGTACGAGGCCAGAGACTCGACCATGTCCCGTTACCTAAGCAAGGTGCAGTCATATGCCTCTTAGTTTGTCTACTTCCGCATCAGCTACGTTCCCCGAGGGGAGAATGCCAGGGCCTATGCATTGTCTCGCCTGGCCACCTCGGTCGACGGGACCTTGGGAAGGATGTACGTAGAGCATCTGTAAGCCCCAAGCATTGAAGCCGCGGAGGAGGCTCTGCCAGTCGAGCATGAGCCCTCTTGGATGGATGCCTACATCCGATACCTGACCGATGGCGCCCTCCCTAAAGACCTAGCCGAGGCGAGACTGCTTAAGCAGCGAGCCCCGAAGTTCATAATAATGGACAGAAAGCTCTATCGAAGGTTGCTCTCGTACACGATCCTCAAGTGCATCAGCCCCACGAAAGCTGATTACATCCTGCGAGAGATCCATGAGGGCATATGCGGAAGTTATCTGGAGGGCAGAGCCCTGGCATACAAAGCCCTGTGGCAAGGGTACTACTGGCTGACAATAAGGGAGGACACGGCCGAGCTTGTCAAGAGGTGCGATAGTTGCCAACGTCATGCTAACATCCAGCAACAGCCGACGTCCCAGTTGACCCCTCTGGTAGCGCCTTGGTCCTTCGCCCAGTGGGGTATGGACATCTTGGGACCGTTTCTTCCGGCCTTCGGTCAGCGCAAGTTCCTGTTGGTAGCCGTCGACCACTTCACCAAGTGGATCGAGGCCGAGGCACTCGCTAAGATCACCGAAGGCAAGGTAAGATCTTTTTTTCTGGAAGTCCATAATATGTCGGTTCGGGCTACCGCATACCCTCGTCACCGACAACGGCCGGCAGTTTGATAACACACCCTTCTGAGGATTCTGCACCGAACTGGGTATTCACCAGTGGTTCACCTCGGTCGGACACCCTTAGACCAACGGTGCAGCTGAGGTGACCAACCGCATCATTCTCCAAGGACTTAGAGCCCGACTAGATGACTGCAAAGGATGGTGGGTGGAGGAGCTCCCCCATGTGCTGTGGGCATACCACACAACGCCTCGAGCCCCCACCGGAGAGACTCCCTTCAGCCTAGTCTTCGGCTCCGAGGCTGTCATTCCTGTGGAGATAGGCACACCGAGCCCCCGGGTGGAGTCATACAGCGAGGAGGACAACCCGAATCAGTTGCGGGCCAACCTTGACCTGGTGGAGGAGATACGAGATCGAGTGCGACTCCGGATGGCAGCCTACTAATAGTGAGCGGCCAGGTATTACAATGCCCATGTCCGCCCGAGGACATTCTTGCCGGAAGGCTTGATCCTCTGACGGGCCGAAGTTTCGAAACCGACGAAAGGAGGCAAGCTGTCACCAAATTGGGAAGGACCCTACCGAGTCACCAAAGCACTCCATCATGGTGTGTGCAGAATTGAAGAACTAGATGGGAAGCGACTCCCATGGACGTGAAACGCTGACAATCTTCGTTGGTATTATCAGTAGTGTACCCTTTCTTTACAATGAATTCCATACATGCCTTCTTTTGGACTCTCGCCCCACACTCTATATTAATAAACATGTGTTCAAGTAACCCAGCTTTTCAGCAAAAAGCCCGAGACCAACTCGGCATTGCAAGCCCGATGTACCATCAGCACCGAAGACTAATTTACCATTGGTACTGAAGATCGGCGTACCACCGGCAAAAAGCCCGAGGCCAGCTCGGCATTGCAAGCCCGATGTACCATCGGCACCGAAGGCCAATGTACCATTGGCACTGAAGACCGGCGTTGGCCCAGATGGCAACCCAAGAGAGGGGGTGAATTGGGTTCTTAAAAATTTTAACACTTTAAAACTAATTGCTTTGATATGAAGATGCTTAAGTGCAATGTATAGATAAATGCTAAGCACAAATAAATGAGATAGAGAGAAAGAGACAAAGCATGGCAAACACAAAGATTTTATAGTGGTTCGGTGTATCCAACACCTACGTCCACTCCCAAGCAGTACTTGGGTCCACACTATAATCTACTTGATTACAGCCAAGTTGTTTTACAAGCTCACAATTCTAACTTGTTATTTTCCGGGGTCACAACGAACCCACTGCTTTTCACAGGCTCACCAGCACAAAACTTAACCACAAGCTATCCTTAGCCTGTCCCGAGATATACTACCTCTACTAATTCAATCCCCTGATTGAATTAGGCAAACTATAAATCAGTTAAGAATTTATAACAATAACAGCTCCTTAATTGAGCAAATAAGCAATATAAGTAAATGAAAATAGAAAAGCCTGATTTCTGAAGCAATGTAGGGCTTGAGCTTTTCTTCTTTTCTTCTCTTCTTCTTCTCTTTGAATTGAATGGAAGTAGAGCACTTGAAGAGATTTTGGTGAAGAAACGGCTGAAGATTTTAGGGCTTTTCTCCTTCTTTTTCAAAACTGAGGAAATCCTTTGAAATATCTCTTTTGGCGCCTTTGGATTCCTCTTTTAACTCTCAATAGTGAATAGACTTTGGCTCAAAAGATTTCTTGAAGTGGGATTTTTGATTTCTCTTTCTTTCTTTTCATTTCTCTATTTTTTCGTTCTCTCCCTTTTTTTCAAATGGCTCAATCCCTTTTTATAGACATTCCAATCCACGAGTAGGTAAGAAATAGCCGTTGGAGTTGTCCTTGGATGATCCTTACCAAAAGAAAATAGATCCGTTAGAGGTTAGGTAAGAAAAATATATCGTTGAAAACTTAAAATTTCGTTTCTGATGTGGAGGGGTCGACTCCAGGTCATCAGGTATCGGCTCTAGATCGGATGTTCAAAAATAGTAAAAAATGATTCATCAAGATGTCGGCTTTGAGATTTTGAAGTGTCGGCTCGGTGAGATCTGGGGTCGACTCTAACTTTCTGAAGGTGTCGGCTTCGTCGGTGTCCGAAAAAATTACTCTCTATAACTGGTCTGGGGTCGGCTCCACACTCTGTAGGTGTCGACTTTAATTTTTCATGTGTCGGCTCTAGGAATTTAGGTGTCGGCTCCGAACCGTGCCGAAAATCAACACTGTTCTGATACTCTCAGGTGTCGACTCTGAGGACTTAGGGTGTCGGCTCCAAGTTCTGAACTTTCATAAATTCCATTTAAATTCAACTTGAAACTGATTTTCTAAGTAACATATTGATAAATAACCAATCTTAATTCCTAAAACACTTATCAAATTTATCAGAAACATAAGAATATACTTATGGCTTTTGTTAATCATCAAAATCAATAATTGGGTCAACAATCTCCCCTTTTTGATGATGACAAAAACATTGAGTATATGCTTGATTAATCAATGAAAATTTCAACATATAGAAAATTTTCATAGTTAAGCTCCCCCTGAATGAGGTACATCTTTTCTTCTTATCATTAAATCTCATGCAATTAAGTTCATTCAATGCTTGATACCAATTAACTAATGAGATTCATTCAATGTATATATGTAATTATCTTTTCTCCCCCTTTTACATTCAATTATAACTTTTATGCATATACAAATATCATTTACTTCTTCCCCTTTTTTGTAATCAACAAAAAGGTTAGGAAGATGTAAATATGATTAAGATCAATGTATTAAAGATTCTAAATTCAATTCAAGTCATTCAATAACAAAGTTCAACTTTAGTAAATATGATTTTCATTAAAGTATCAAAACATTACATCATGAGTGCTTTCATACATCATTGAACAAAAAGTTACTTTAATTACATCAAAACATTACATCAGAAGATTTAAACTAAACTTTAGTACATCAAAAGCAAACTTTCATTACAACATAATCAAAATACATAATTTAATGATTTCTAAGAACTCTTTGCAAATCTTCACAATTTTGCCCATTCCTTCACTTTGAGTTCTGATAAATTTGTTCAGTTTTCTATCAAAGAATGCAGATGCAGTTACAATTTTCTCTTCAAGCTCTGCATTGCATCTAGAATAAGTCTCGGAATCTCCTCCAAATTCTTTAATTCCTCAAATATGTTCTTGAGATCATTCCTTAAAGATTATGAAGAATAACCAGGGGAGGCCTCAATCTTGCTTACTCTTTCATCTAAGGAATAGAATAACTCTCTCAAGCTTATAAGACTGTTGTCTATCTCAGTCTTCATCTTTTCTTTATGATTAACAAACAGTCCTTTAAGTTGCTCTAATTGGATAGCAGAAAAGCCAGCAGAATTGTAAGAAGAAGGTGCAGAATCAGGTATAACTGTAGGTACAGGTGCTAGAGTCGCCGGGGGTGCCTCCGGGGTACTGAACAACTCGGTGGATGCGAGTGATGCCTAACTGAGGGTCCTACCTCGGAAGGTCCATGGACCACAGAGTCAGCTCCAGTGGCTCTCAACTCATCCTGACCTTTCTTAACCAAATACCATTCACCTTCTTAAAACCCATCCGTGCAAAGTAGCAGAATTGTAGTAGTCAGTGTGCCGAAGTCTCTTTAAGGGTTCATTTTTTAGAATGCTAACTCCTTGGCTTTGAAAAACTATCGTCAAAACCATGCCATAAGGAAGTGTAGCTCTCTTCCTGCTGCCCGCCTCTGCCATATATCCGATTATCATCCCTGGTAGGTTAAAAGGCAGTCCCATAATCACACTATCCATAACTACAACGTCTCGCTCCGAGACATAATCAAACCTGCCAATCTTGGGAAACAAGATCCGACTACAAATGTTATGAAGCAATCTAAGCTCTAGGGGTAGCAAATGTTATGAAGCAATCTAAGCTCTAGGGGTAGTTGATTAGCACTACTTCCTCAAAATCAGTCATCTCTCTGCCAAGTAATCTAGAAAGTGCTACACCCTCTCACTATGTGCGCTTGCTATCAAACCAATAGCAGGAATTCCTAAATTCCCCAAGATTTTCGCTGTCAAATGGATTCTTGTGCCTCTGACTGAGCTAACAAGCCCACCATCTCCTCTAGATAAATTGTTATAAAACTCTTTTACTAGACTTGGATAAGTTGGAATATCCATTGAGCAAAATCGTTCCCAACCCATTTCCTTTAACTGTCTCCCTAATGAAAAACCCTCTGAGTCAAAAAAGTTGAAATCTACTTTCCTACCAGTTGTAATGATCTTTCCTGCTAATAAATCAACTTGAGGGGAGGAAGTAGAGGGATTCACACTTTGGGTTGAAGAAGAGGAGGTTAAGGATGAACTGGGCGACGGTTGGCGAGCCGGACGCCTCGCAGTCCTTCTCCGGTTGTAATGGGCGCTCCAAAGATGATCCATGGCATTTTGGTGCCATTGGAAGCAAGGGGATGGTAGATTTGAAGGATTTGAAGGTTTGAGTAGTGTGGGAAGAGTTTGGAGATGATATGAAGAAATTAGAAAATGAGATGTGTCGACTCTGCCCTAATATAATCAAATTGGGTCCACCAGGTGTCGACTCCCGCAAAGCGAGGGGTCGACTCCAACTCGTTAAAACAGTCAGCGCTCGAAATGGAGTCAGCTCCGCAAAGCCAGGTGTCGACTCCCAGAAACACAGATAGAGCAATGAACAGGTGTCGACTCCACCAACTGTGGTGTCGACTCCAAGAAAGTTTCAGTGAAAAATTAAAGTTTCAAATGATCCGAAACTTGTCAAAAAGGTTATCAAAATTTGAGTAAATCAAGGAATTCATGTTTCTAGATAAGTTTTCCTTAGAATCATGAGAAAAATTTTCAAGAAAAATGATTGAAATCTAGATAATCGATCCTTGGAGGTTTAGATTATTCTAAAGGATCACAAATTCCTAATTCACCTCTAAGATAGCAAAATCTTTCTTCACTAAGGGGTTTGTAAATATGTCAGCTAATTGTTCATCAGTACAAACATAATCAAGACAAATGTCACCATTAGCTACATGTTCTCTAATAAAATGATATCTAATTTCAATATGTTTAGTTCTTGAATGTTGTATAGGATTTTTAGTTAAATTTATTGCACTTGTGTTATCACATCTAATAGGAGTTTTATCAAGTGTTATGCCATAATCTTTAAGTTGTCGCTTAATCCAAAGGATTTGAGCACAGCAACTTCCAGCTACAACATATTCTGCTTCAGCAGTAGATAATGCAACCGAATTTTACTTTTTGCTAAACCATGAGATTAAGTTACTTCCTAAAAATTGATATGCACCACTTGTACTTTTTCTATCTAGCTTACATCCAGCATAATCAGAATCAGAATAAGCAATCAAATTTAATGTTGAGTCTCTAGAATACCATAATCCTACATTTTTAGTTCCATTTAGATATCTTAGTATTTTTTTTACAGCAATTAAATGAGATTCTTTAGGTTCTGATTGAAATCTAGCACATAGACAAACAACAAACATGATATCAGGTCTACTTGCAGTTAAGTAAAGTAGAGATCCGATCATACCTCTATAATGCTTTTGATCAACTTTCTTACCATCTTCATCTTTTTCTAATTTGCATGAAGGACTCATAGGTGTTCCAAGGGTTTGATTGATTCCATTCCAAACTTCTTGAGAATTTCCTTCGTGTACTTTGTTTGGTTGATGAAAATCCCCTCTTTGCTTTGTTTGATTTGTAGTCCTAGGAAGAAATTGAGTTCTCCCATCATGCTCATTTCGAATTCACCCTGCATTAACTTAGCAAATTCTTGACACAAAAGATTGTTAGTAGCACCGAATACAATATCATCTACATAGATTTGTACTACTAATAAGTCTTTATCTTTTCTTTTCAAAAATAAGGTTTTATCAACATTTTCTCTAGAAAAATCATTTTCAATTAGAAATTTGCTTAATCTATCATACCAAGCTCTAGGTGCTTGTTTTAAACCATATAGTGCTTTGTGTAATTTAAAAACATGATTTGGAAATTCATGATCTTCAAAACCAGGTGGTTGTTCTACAAAAACTTCTCATTTATAAAACCATTTAAAAATGCACTTTTAACATCCATTTGAAATAAATTGATATTCATATGACATGCAAATGCAAGTAATAGTCTAATTGCTTCTAATCTAGCTACAGGTGCAAAAGTTTCATCAAAATCAATTCCTTCTTCTTGATTATATCCTTTTGCAACTAATCTAGCTTTATTTCTAATTACTATGCCATTTTCATCTAATTTATTTCTAAATACCATTTAGATCCTAAAACTGAGTGACCTTTAGGTCTATCAACTAAGGACCATACATTATTCCTAGTAAATTGATTTAATTCTTCTTGTATAGCTAGCATCCAATTACTATCTTTTTCAGCTTCTTCAATAGTTTTAGGTTCTATTTGAGATACAAATGCAAGATGATTATTGATATTTCTCATAGATGATCTAGTTCTTACACCTTGAGATGGATCACCTATAATCAATTCCTTAGGATGACCATAAGCATATCTCCAATCTCTAGGCAGATCTACATCATTGAGAGTAGTATCAATAACATCAACTCTAGGAGAATCATCATCTTTAGCTTCTTGTTCATGGTCTGAAGATACATCTATATTTAATTTTTTAATATCTCTCTCTAGCAAATTTGTATCTTCCTCATCATCAATCTTTTCTGAACTTGATGCTAAAGACTCATCAAAAACTACATGAATAGATTCTTCTACAATTAAGTTCCTCTTGTTAAATACTCTAAGGCTTTACTAGTTGTTGAATATCCTAAGAATATGCCTTCATCAGATTTTGCATCAAATTTTTTAAGATTATCTTTACCATTATTATGAATGAAACATTTACAACCAAATGCATGAAAATAACTAATGTTTGGTTTCCTATTATTCCATAATTCATAGGGAGTTTTCTTAAGAATTGGCCTAATTAGGGCTCTATTAAGAATGTAACATGTTGTGTTTATAGCTTCCGCCCAAAGTATTTTGGAAGGTTGCTTTCACATAGCATGGTACGGGCCATGTCTTCTAATGTTCTATTCTTTCTTTCTACAACTCCATTTTGTTGAGGTGTTCTAGGTGCAGAAAAATTATGATGAATGCCATGTTCAATGCAGAAATTTTTAAATAAATAATTCTCAAATTCTGTGCCATGATCACTTCTAAGAGACACTATGGTGTTTTTCTTGGTGACTTTCTTAAAGAATTTCAGAAATATCGAGAAAGTCTCATCCTTGTGAGCCAAAAATAATACCCAAGTGAATCTAGAATAATCATCTACTATCACAAGACCATATTTCTTTCCTCCTAGACTAGTGGTTCTAGTAGGTCCAAAAAGGTCCATGTGGAGTAGTTTAAGTGGCCTAGAAGTGGAAACAACATTTTAAGATTTGAAAGAGTTTCTAGTTTGTTTTCCAAATTGACATGCATCACAAATTCTGTTATTTTCAAAATCTAACTTTGGAAGTCCTTTAACTAAATCCATTCTAATTAATTTTGAAATTAAGTGTGTGCTTGCATGACCTAATCTACGATGCCATAGCCATCCAATCTCATTAATATTAGCATTATCAGCAACTAAGCAATGATTACAAGTAGACAAATTGTCTAAATCAATTACGTATACATTGTCATTTCTATTTTCAGTAAATATAATGCTATTGTTAATGGGATTAGAAACAGTGCAGATAGAAGCTTCAATGAAACTTTGAAACCTTTATCACACAATTGGCTAATGCTAATCAAATTATGTTTTAAACCATCTACATATAAAATATTTTTATAAAAGTGGAGGGAGTTATTTGAATTTTACCAAATCCCATAATTTGGCCTTTGCCATTATCTTCAAATGTAACAACTCCTCCTCTCTATCTTCAAGGGTGATGAATTGATCCTTGTCACCCGTCATGTGCCTTGAGCAGCCGCTATCAAGATACCACTTGTGTTTTGATCTTTTGGCCGCAAGACACTCCTGCAAGATGATCAAATCTTCTGTTTAGGTACCCAAGCTTTCTTGGGTCCTTCATGTTAGTAGTGATAAAAATTGTTCCTTTCGGAACCCATATTTTCTTCCCTTTATATTTAAATTCTTATTAATTTTTCTAAAATTGCATTCATAAGCTTTATGTCCTTTCTTGTTACAGCAATAACATGAAACATCATTTTTATCTTGTTTCTTTATAAAGAAATTCTTAACAAACTTTTGTTTCTTGTTAGGCCTATAACCTAATCCAGATTATCAAATATAGCTCTTTGATTACTCAATAGCAAGTTAAGTTTTTCAGAGCTATATGTAAATTTATCAACTATATTTTATATTTATCAACTTCTTTCTTTAAACTAATATTTTCATTAGTAATTGATTCTTTTTTTTAACAAATTTTTATTTTCAGATTTCAATTCTTCAACTTCATGAGTTAGTTTATCCTTTTCTTTGTCAAGATTTAAGTTATTATTTTTAAAGATTTGCTTTTCTTTTTCAAAACTTTAAAATCACTAACTAATTCATTAAATGCATCAAACAATTCATCAAAGGTAAAGTCATGAGTTTTGGTACTTACCTCATCGTCATTTGTCATAAAGCAAATGTTTGCAACTTCCTTTTGTTCTTCCTCAGAAAAGGATTCTTCGCTATCGCTCCATGTTGCAACATAAGCCTTCTTCTTCTTTTTGTAGCTTTCTTTAATTAAGGATGGTTATATCTAAAGTGCCCCGATTTCTTACATTCATAACATATGAGGGGGTCTTTCTCTTTGTCCTTGTCTTCTCTTTTTCTTTTTCACCTTCCATTTTTGTTTCATACTTTTTCTTGTGGAAAGGTCTCCTTCTTTGCATAAACTTTCTGAACTTCTTTGCAAGAAGGGTTGTCTCATCTTCTTCCTCTTCTTTCTCACTGCTGTTGTTTCCTTTTCTGCAGCTTTAAGGGCAATCGTTCTCTTCTTTTTGACCTCTTCCTCTTGATGTTGCTTCATGGTCAGTTCATGGGTCATCAAGGATCCAAGTAGCTCCTCCAAAGATAAGGCATTGAGATCCTTTGCTTCTTGGATTGCTGTTACTTTCGCTTCCATGATCTTGGAAAAGACCTAAGAATTTTACGAACCAACTCAGAGTTAGTATAGGTCTTGCCAAGACTTTTAGACCATTAACTATATCAGTGAATCCAGTGTACATGCATGTGATTGATTCAGTTTGTTCCATGCTAAACAATTCATATTTGTGCACTAAGATATTGATTTTAGACTCTTTAACTTGATTAGTACCCTCATGGGTAACTTCTAGTCTATCCCAAATTTCTTTTGCGGAAATACATGTAGAAATTCTATTAAATTTATTAGCATCTAAAGCACAATATAAAACATTCATGACTTTTGCATTAAGCTGAGCTATTTTCCTATCATTCTCATTCCAATCCCTTTCGGGTTTAGGAACTATTGAACCATCTACTAAGTGTGTGGTGTGCTAGGTCCATTAGTGATTCCACTCCATAGTTCATAATCTAAAGCTTGAATAAAAATTCTCATTCTAGCTTTCCAATAAGAATAATTTGAACCATTAAATAAAGGAGGTCTATTTGTGGATTGACCTTCAGCAAATGAAGATCCAGCTTGAGCTGCCATTTGGATCTTTAACTCTTGATCGTTGGATCAAATAAAAAATGAGTACTAGCTCTGATACCAATTGTTGGCCCAATGGCAACCCAAGGGGGGGTAAATTGGGTTCTTAAAAAATTTTAACACTTTAAAACTAATTGCTTTGATATGAAGATGCTTGAGTGCAATGTATAGATATATGCTAAGCACAAATAAATGAGATAGAGAGAAAGAGACAAAGCACGGTAAACACAAAATTTTATAGTGGTTCGGTGTATCCAACACCTACGTCTACTCCCAAGCAGCACTTGGATCCACACTATAATCTACTTGATTATAGCCGAGTTGTTTTACAAGCTCACAACTCTAACTTATTGTTTTCTGGGGTCACAACGAACCCAGCTGGTTTTCACAGGCTCACCAGCACAAAACCTAACCACAAGCTATCCTTAGCCTATCCCGAGGTATACTACCTCCACTAATTCAATCCCTAATTGAATTAGGCAAACTATGAATCAGTTAAAATTTATAACAATAACAGCTCCTTAATTGAGCAAATGAGCAATATAAGTAAATAAAAATAGAAAAGCCTGATTTTTTAAGCAATGTAGGGCTTGAGCTTTCTTCTTCTTCTTTCTTCTTCTCTTTTGAATTGAATGGAAGTAGAGCACTTGAAGAGATTTTGGTGAAGAAATGGCTAAAGATTTTAGGGCTTTTCTCCTTCTTTTTAAAACTAAGAAATCCTTTGAAATATCTCTTTTGGTGCCTTGGAATTTCTCTTCTAACTCTCAATAGTGAATAGGCTTTGGCTCAAAAGATTTCTTGAAGTGAGATTTTGATTTCTCTTTCTTTCTTTTCATTTCTCTGTTTTTGCGTTCTCTCACTTTTTTTTTCAAATGGCTCAATCCCTTTTTATAGACATTCCAATCTACGAGTAGGTGAAAATAGCCGTTGGAGTTGTCCTTGGATGATCCTTACCAAAAGAAAATAGATCCGTTAGAGGTTGGTAAGAAAAATATATCCATTGAAAACTTGAAATTCCGTTTCTGACGTGGAGGGGTCGACTCCAGGTCTTCAGGTGTCGGCTCCAGATCGAATGTTCAAAAATAGTAAAAAAATTTGTCAAGGTGTCGGCTCCGAGATTTTGAAGTGTCGGCTCAGTGAGATCTGGGGTCGACTCTAACTTTCTAAAGGTGTCGCTCCGCCAGTGTCCAAAAAAACCACTCTCTGTAACTGGTCTAGGGTCGGCTCCATACTCTGTAGGTGTCGACTCTAATTTTCATGTATCGGCTCTAGGAATTTAGGTGTCGGCTCGAACCATGTCAAAAATCAACACTGTTCTGATACTCTCATGTGTGACTCCGAGGACTTAGGGTATCGGCTCCAAGTTCTGAACTTTCATAAATTCCATTTAAATTCAACTTGAAACTGATTTTCTAAGTAACATATTGATGAATAACCAATCTTAATTCCTAAACACTTATCAAATTTATCAAAACATAAGGAATATACTCATGGCTTTTGTTAATTAACAAAATCAATAATTGGTCAACAACCGGTGTACCACCGAAAAAGCCCGAGGCCAACTCGGCATGTAAGCCCGATACCATCGGCACCGAAGATCAATGTACCATTGGCACTGAAGACCGATGTACCATCAAAAAGCCCGAGGCCAGCTCGGCACTGCAAGCCCAATGTACCATTGACACCGAAGATCAATGTACCATCAACACGAAGACCAATACCATTGACACTGAAGACCGGTGTGCCACCGGCAAAAAGCCCGAGTCCACCTCAGGCAGTCCAAGACCGATGCTCCGTCGGTGCTCAGAGGACAAGTCCACCTCGGCGTCCCAAGGCCGATGCTCCATCGGTCTCAGAAGCCCGAGTCCACCTCGACATCCAAGACCGATGCTCCATCGGTACTCAGAAGCCCGAGTCAACCTCGGAAGTCCAAGATCGATGCTCCATCGGTACTCAAAAGCCCGAGTCCACCTCAGCAGTCCAAGACCGATGCTTCATCGTACTCAAAGCCAGAGTCTACCTCGGCGGTCCAAGACCGATGCTCCATCGGTGCTCAGAGGACCGAGTCCACCTCGGTGCCCCAAGGCTGATGCTCCATCGGTACTCAGAAGCCCGAGTCTACCTCGGTGCTCTAAGACCGATGCTCCATCGGTGCTCAAGCCCGAGTCCACCTCGACGCTAAGACCGATGCTCCATCGGTGCTCAGAAGCCTGAGTCTACCTCGGCGGTCCAAGATCGATGCTCCATCGGTGCTCAGAGGACCGAGTCCACCTCGGCCCCTAAGGCCGATGTTCCATCGGTACTCAGAAGCCCGAGTCTACCTCGGCAGTCCAAGACCGATGCTCCATCGGTACTCAGAAGCCCAGTCTACCTCGCGGTCCAAGACGATGCTCCATCGGTGCTCAGAGGACCGAGTCCACCTTGGCGCCCCAAGGCCGATGCTCCATCGGTACTCAGAAGCCCAGTCTACCTCGAAATCCAAGACCGATGCTCCATCGGTACTCAAGCCCGAGTCCACCTCGGCACTCAAGACGATGCTCCATCGATGCTCAGAAGCCCGAGTCTACCTCGGCGGTCCAAGACCGATGCTCCATCGGTGCTCAAAGGACCGAGTCCACCTTGGCACCCCAAGGCTGATGCTCCATCAATACTTAGAAGCCCGAGTCTACCTCAGTAGTCCAAGACCGATGCTCCATCGGTACTCGAGCTCGAGTCTACCTCGTCAGTCCAAGACCGATGCTCCATCGGTACTCAAGCCCGAGTCCATCTCGGTGCCCCAAGGTCGATGCTCCATCGGTACTCAGAAGCCCGAGTCCACCTTGGCAGTCCAAGACGATGCTCATCGGTACTCAGAAGCCCAAGTCCACCTCGGCAGTCTAAGACCGATGCTCCATCGGTACTCAGAAGCCCGAGTCTACCTCGGTGGTCCAAGACCAATGCTCCATCGATGCTCAGAGGACGAGTCCACCTCGGCGCCCCAAGGCCGATGCTCCATCGGTACTCAGAAGCTCGAGTCTACCTCGACGATCCAAGACCGATGCTCCATCGGTGCTCAAGCCCAAGTCCACCTCGGCGCTGCAAGACCGATGCTCCATCGGTGCTCAGAAGCCCAAGTCTACCTCGGCGATCCAAGACCGATGCTCCATCAGTGCCTAGAGGACCGAGTCCACCTCAGTGCCCCAAGGCCGATGCTCCATCAGTACTCAGAAGCCTGAGTCTACCTCGACAGTCCAAGACGATGCTCCATCGGTACTCAGAAGCCCGAGTCTACCTCGGCAGTCCAAGACCGATGCTCCATCAATGCTCAGAGGACCGAGTCCACCTCGGCACCCCAAGGCCGATGCTCCATCGGTACTCAGAAGCCCGAGTCTACCTCTGCAATCCAAGACTGATGCTCCATTGGTACTCAAGCCTGAGTCCACCTTGGTGCTCCAAGACTGATGCTCCATCGGTGCTCAGAGGACCGAGTCCACCTCGGCACCCCAAGGTCGATACTCCATGGTGCTCAGAAGCCCGAGTCTACCTCGGCAGTCCAAGACTGATGCTCCATCGGTACTCAAGCCCGAGTCTACCTCGGTAGTCCAAGACCAATGCTCCATCGGTACTCAAGCCCAAGTCCACCTCGGTGCCCCAAGGTTGATGCTCCATCGGTACTCAGAAGCCTGAGTCTACCTCGGCAGTCCAAGACCGATGCTCCATCGGTACTCAAGCCTGAGTCCACCTCGGCGTCCAAGACCGATGCTCCATCGGTGCTCAGAAGCCCGAGTCCACCTCGGTGTCCAAGACCAATGCTCCATCGGTACTCAGAAGCCTAAGTCTACCTCAGCGTTCAAGACCGATGCTCCATTGGTGCTCAGAAGCCCGAGTCCACCTCAGTGTTACAAGACCGATGTCCCATCGGTACTCAGAGGACCGAGTCCACTCGGCAGTCAAGACCAATGCTCCATCGGTACTCAAGCCCGAGTCCACCTCGGCGCTCCAAGACCGATGCTCCATCGGTGCTCAGAGGACCGAGTCCACCTCGCCCCAAGGCCGATGCTCCATCGGTACTCAAAGCCGAGTCTACCTTTGCAGTCCAAGACCGATGCTCCATCGATACTCGAGCCCGAGTCTACCTCGGTAGTCCAAGACGATGCTCCATCGGTACTCAAGCCTGAGTCCACCTTGGCGCCCCAAGGCCGATGCTCCATCGGTACTCAGAAGCCGAGTCTACCTCGGCAATCCAAGACCGATGCTCCATCGGTACTCAAGCCCGAGTCCACCTCGGCGTCCAAGACTGATGCTCCATCGGTGCTCAGAAGCTCGAGTCTACCTTGGCAGTCCAAGACATGCTCCATCGGTACTCAAAAGCCCAGTCCACCTCGGCATCCAAGACCGATGCTCCATCGGTGCTCAGAAGCCCGAGTCCATCGGTGTTCCAAGACCGATGTCCCATCGGTACTCAGAGGACTGAGTCCACCTCGGCATTCCAAGGCCGATGCTCCATCGGCGCTCAAAAGCTCGAGTCCACCTCGGCGTTCCAAGCCAACATCCATCAAAACTTGCCCGGGGCAGGTTCAACCCTGAGTTAGACTTCAGCTCTCCGGGAGTCCGGCCCTAAGCGCAACTAAGTCGATCACATAAGGGGACGGACGCTACCCCACTGCCGATGCGGCCCCTAGGGGTCCCACGTCGGCGAGCGGGGACTTAAAATACGACATTGCATATTGCTAAAAATAATTGATGCAAAGTATGCCGATTGAGTCGGACTTAGTACAAAAACAAAAAAATAGTACAAAATCAAGGGTCGGCCGCGGGCTCGTCATCAAGGGGGCCCCCTCGGACCCTTGGTCCGGCTCGATGTCCATGGTGGGGGAGGTCCAAGACCCGGGCCACCTTCTCTCTGGCATCGCAAACCCTTGGAGGTAGGCGTCCGTTGGCCTCAACTAGCTCATCGGCGAAATGTTCTAAGGCTCGGAACTCCTCTATGGCCGCTACGGCTCTAGCCTCGGTCGCAGCCTCCGCCTCGCGGGCCCTAGCCTCGGCGGCGGCCTCCACCTCTATGACCCTGGCCTCCTTCTCCGACCAGGGAGGCTGTCGTCCTCTCCGCCTCTTTGGTGTGCTCCACTTCCTCCTCGGCATGCCATGCCCTAGCTTTGGCCGCCTAAATGGCTGAGTTCAGCTCGGCAATGTGAAGGTTTCGGGCCTTGATGGCGCTCTTGGCCTCCCCGAGTCGATTGGCTTCGGTCTTCGCTCGGCTCTCGACCTTCCTTATTTAGTCAGCTCGGTCGGTTCTTGCCGCCTGCAGGGCCCTCTCGGCCGCTTCGGCCCGAGCTTGGGCCTCCTCGGCATCCACTGGGCCTGCCGGATGATGGCCTTTCCTCCATTAATAACCTCCTCGTGGCCGCCAGGGAGTTTGCCAACTTCATTTGGACCACATCTGTTAATACTCGAACAAATATTCAAAGGCAGAGAGCCGCAGGATACTTACTCAAGCGAGGGCCGCGTAGGCCTCTCGAAAGAACGTAGACGCTCCCAAGTGATGAGCTCCTCCTGGACCTCAGGCACGATTATTCGCAAGATGAGCTGCTCCGCCCAGCGTCCATCACTTAGGATGAAGTCCCCAGGTGGGTCTGCCCAGCTCTGCTCCCCTCGGTGATCCCGGCGGGCTCAGGCTCGGCGCGCGCGGGGCTACCCTCCGGCACCTCTTCCGGGAGTGGGATTGCCGATGAGGACCCTTCTCCCCAGCTTTGTTCTTCCTCTGGGGGGTTGGCTCAGCATGCATCTGGGGCTCCTTTACTGCCCTCTCGACCCTCACCTCCTTCGGTGGGGTGTCGACCGTCAAATCCACCTCCGGTGCGGTCGGAGGCTCTCGATGCTCAGGTGGCGGTGAAACTCGCACCGCCGGACGCTTAGGGGCCGGGGCCTATTGCCCCTTACTTGGCCCTCCCTGGGCCCTCATCCTCTTGACGCGGCCGTCCTGAGTTTGGCGGTCGGGAGCTTCATCACTGCACAGCGTCGGTCGGAGTTAGTAAAAAAAAGAGAGAGAGAAGACAAGAAAAAGGGGCTGGAAAATTGACTGAGTATTGGCAGCTACTCACCACCCCAAGTGGAGACCCCCGCGAGTTGGAGATTCTCCTCCGTCAGGAGTTGGTTGCATATGGGGATCTCAACCGTCAGCAACCACCCCAGCGCTTCTCGGTCCCCGGGGATTACAGATGAGTTCATGTTGGGCCGAAGGTCGGGGTCCCCCCACCCGGGTTTGACTTGGTCAAGGTCGGTGAAAAAGAACCGAGATTTTCATCCCTTGACAGAAGAAGGGAGGAACAACTTGAGGACATGGCCGGGTCGGGGCTGGAACACCCACCAACCCGACTACTGCCGAAGGGTATAGAAGGATCGGAAGAAGGAGAGTCGGGTGTGATAGTGTGGAAATGGCATAGGACGATGAAGGCACAGACGGTTCGGAGGGAGTTTGGAACCAGCTGGGTAGGGGTCAAGGAATAATAGTCGAGGAGGTCGATAAAGAAAGGGTGGAAAGGCAAGCTGAGGCCTAACCTGAAGGACATTTCATAAACGGCCACTCAGCCGGGTCGGGAAGAGACCACCCTGTTGTCGGGGGTCGGGAGGAAGAGCCCAATGTCTCGGGAGATTTGGTAACGGGCCCTGAGGTTAGCTAAGTCCTGGTCTATTACCGTGGAGGTGGTCCCCATTGGGGATTCCACTCCCACCCTCTGGGAGGTGCCGGCGACCCCGATGCCTCCGTGCCGAAGCCCTGCGGGTGGCTCGCCGTGGAAGGATTGGATTGCGGTCTTCCGGATCGGAGGACCATGAGGGAGTGGGAGATGAAGAGGCACAAGCCTCGAAGGAGAGATTCGGTCCTTGGGATCGACCGACAAGGACTAGGACGGTGAGGAGGCCATAGCAATGGTTTAGGAGAAGAAAGAGAAGGCTCATAAGGGTCAGCGGGGCTAACCTGTGACAGAAATGGCGGACACTGGTTCTCGGGTTGCAGAGGAGGTTAAAGGCCAAAGGAAGATGATGACGGTTTGAAGCAAAATGATGAGATTTAGCTTTCGCCCAGTTTTATCAAGTTTCAAATTGTCCCACCTCGCCAGCCCAGCCACGCGTACTCCCACCATAGGCTGAATCGCCTTGGCAGGCGCCTGGCGCATGGGACATTTCACCTTTGGCCAATGATGGGACACTGCTGACGTCAGTGTCATGATAGCAATGATGGCGGCAGCTTTTCGTAGGCCTTGAGAAGGCACCCCCACCTCAGGGCCGATCTTCGAAGATCGCACGGACGGCAGAGGCTGCCCCATCGTATCCTCCAGATCGTTCGCGCAAAATTGTCGCCGCACCCAAGGACACATGCCCATCGGCAATTGACAGCATATGGGGATCAGCCACTCGGGAGGTGACACCCCTTTTGCCTTGCTGGAGTGGGCCCGCTTCGTCTTAGGAGCAGGGGGCATCTGATGTGGCTGATCCAACGTCGTTAGAGTTAATGGTAAAGATGACTGACAGAACTCCCTCCTTAGCCCTCCGAGGTCCCCTCGGCCTCGACCTCGGATCTTGCATCCCCTCGGCCTCGGCCTCGGACCTAGCATCCCCTCGGCCTCGGCTTCAGACCTAGCATCCCCTCGGCCTCGGCTTCGGACATGGCATCCCCTCGACCTTGGCTTCGGACTTAGCATCCCCTCGGCCTTGGATCTTATGTCCAACTACCTCAGGCCACCTGACACGCCCACGTGGCCCACCAACCATCCGACACACCCACGTGGCCCGCCAACCGCCTGCAACAGCCACGTGGTCCACCTCTCGTCTGCAACAGCGCGTGGCCACGCCTTGTAATGGTGCGCGTCTGGCCTGACTAGGCCCGCCTGCCACCCACAGTGCCGCACTTGGCAGGTGGCAGGCGAGGCAGGATACCTCTGACATCCCCAGTGTCAGTTATGACCCATCACCATCATCCTTGCCTTCCGTCCGTTACCGGATAATGACACCTCGAAACCAGCGACCTTCTAGAAGTAGGAAAAGAGACCTTCGAACAGGTATAAAAGCCTGCACTCATGACAAGGAAAGGATCCTGAACTCAAGTTCTCTAGCTCTCTCTCTGCTAGCTTACTCTTGTCTATTCCCAAGTTACTGACTTGAGTGTCGAAGAGTCCCCACCGGAGCATCCGGTCTCCGGGGACTTCCTTGCAGGAGCACTTCGAGGAGGAGGATCTTCGTTCCCTGGCGTTGAAGGAGAGCGACTTGGCATCAACAACACCAAAAATTTTAGAAGAGAATAAAAAATTGTAGATGTAGATTTTTATCTTTTTTGAACATGATACCAAAGGTGCTTTATAGGTGGGAGTTTCCACGCGATACCAAGGATCTATTCGATATTATTTTTATTTTTAAAAATAAAATAAAAAAATAATATAAAATATTTTTTATGAATGAATATTTTTTCAATTTTATTTTTTTAAAGTAACTTTCTTTTTTTAAACTGGAACAAATATTTGAAAAAATTATTTTTAAAATTATTTTATGTTGTAAAAAATAAAAATAATAGTAGGTACCAAACATATTTCTTCTTTCGTAAGAGTCATAAAAAATAAAAAACAATAACTATCAACATATTTCTATTGTTAAGAATATAAAATATATATTGATATGGCTGATCCAGCACCGTTAGGGTTAATGGCAAAGGAGATTGATGGCGTCCCGCTTCGGCCTCCGAGGCACCATTCAAACTTCGAGGCCCGCTTCGGCCTCCGAGGCACCATTCAACCTCCGAGGCCCGCTTCGGCCTTCGAGGCACCATTCAACCTCCGAGGCCCGCTTCAGCCGCCTTCAGCCTTGAGCTTTTCAGCCTCGACCTTGAGCTTCCACCATGGTCTGGCCCTCGGGACCAGTAGCTTATACCTATGAGCCACCTGACATGCCCACGTGGTCCACTACTCGCCTGCTACAGTGCATTACCATACCCCCTTAAGACGTATGGCCCACCATGCACCCGTAACAGTGCATGGCCATACCCCGTTATGGCATGAGGTTCACCACTTGCCTGCAACCACGTATGGCCATATCCTGTTACGGAATACGATCCACCGCTCGCCTGCGGCTGCATATGGCCATACCTCATAACGGCGCACGCCTGGTGCAACCATAGCCACCCAACATGCATAATACCGTATTGGCAGGTGGCGAATGAGGCAGGACACCTCTGACATGCCCATGACCTGTCACAATCAACCTTGCTTTTTGTCCATTATCGGATAACAGTATCTCGAAATCATGAATCTTCTGGAAGCATGGGGAGGGAGATCTATTAACAGGTATAAAAGCTCACACTTACAATGAGGGAAGGATTCTGAACCCTAACTCTCTAGCTTTCTTCTGCTAGCTAACTCTTGTCTATTCCCGAGTGACTGACTTGAGCGTCGGAGGGTCCCCACAGGAACATCCAGTCTCCGAGGACTTTTCTTGTAGGAGTCTGGCGAGGAGGACCTCCATTTCCTTGGCGTTCAAGGAAGGTGACTCGGCGTCAACAGATTGGCGCGCCAGGTAGGGAGGAGAAGAGAAAAGCTTCGAACCTATCAGCAACAACTTCTTTTTCCCTGAGCTCTCAAGCGATGGTGACGACTCGTGCGCGAGAGGTCTCCACCAGCCGTCCTAGGGGGCAGCGTTAAGGGGCTGATCCGCTAGCGGTTGGCCCCTCAGCTCCCCTAACCGACACTCCTGCACCACCACCACCGCAGCAGCTTCAAGAAGACTGGCTTGCCACCCTCGCCGCACAAGTTCAATCTTTGGCAATGGTGGTTCAAGGCCTGCAGTATCAAGCAGTGGCAACGCAGCAATCGGAGCCTCTCCCGTCGGTGCCCAGAGTCATCCAACCCAGCCAGCACTCTTTTCGGAGGAGGTCTCCTGCTCGAGAAGCTTGCCACCGCTGCGCTTCACCCAAGCCTCACCGCCTCGAAGCCTCCAAGAGGCCCTGGTCACCTTCTCGCCATGCTAGTGCATCTCCCAAGCGACGACATGGGAAGGAGGCGGAGCGCCTTCGTCAGCATCGCCGCCACTCTTCCCCCTCCTCGGATTCCTCGAGGGAGGGGTCCTTCGATGGCAGAATAGCCCACCGAGCTGAGCATCAGCTCGACGAGTACAATCAGCAGTTGGAAAAGCTCAGTCATCGGATCACCAACCCACCAGAGGTGGACTACGATAGCCGGCCACCGTTGTCCCGTCGGATCATAGAGGAGCCGATCTCAACCCGGTTCTGCCTTCCTCAGTTGGACCCATATGATGGGACCACGGAACCCCTAGACCATTTAGAAAGTTACAAGGTCCTCATGCAGGTCCAGGGGGAAACCGATTCGCTTCTATGCATCGCTTTCCCCACCACCTTGAAGAAAGCTGCTCGAGCTTGGTACTCCCGTCTGCCGCCGTGGAGTATCGACTCCTTCCGCCAGCTGGAGAGGGCCTTTCTAGCCCATTTTGATGCCTGTCGGAAGATTCCAAGGGTGGCAGACAGCCTCTTCTCCGTCCAGCAGAAGAGTGGCGAGTCCCTGCGGGACTACGTTGCTCGGTTTAAGGAGGCAACCCTGGAGGTCTACAACCTCGAGGATTCGGTGGCCACCTTGGCCTTAAAGCGAGGGCTCCGTCCCTCCCGCTTTGCGTACTCCCTCAACAAGAAGCCGCCCAGCTCCTACGCCGAGCTCCTAAGCTGGGCCCAGAAGTACATCCACACTGATGAGGCTGACTCCTCCCAGCGCGAGGCTAGCGGAAGCACCACCAAGAAGCCGGTTCGTCCAGAGTCTGCTGAAGTTCGACCCAGAAGGCCTGTGCCTCCTCGCCGACTAGACAACCGTCCCTGAGCTTCTGCACCAAGAGATGGGCCCTACACTCCTCTGCTCGCCCTGATATCGCACATCCTGCTCGAGATCGAGGGCGAGCCCTATGTTCAGCACCCTCCTCCAATGAATCCAAAAATCTCCCGCAGCAAGAGCCTCTACTACCGTTACCATCGGGACCATGGCCACGACACCGATGATTGTCGCCAGTTGAAGAAGGCGATAGAGGACCTTATCCAGCATGGCCACTTGGGGAAGTTCGTCCAGAGGAACAACCCGAGAGCTCCTGGCCCATCCGCGCCTCCACCATCGATGATCGATAATGCCTCAACTGATAAGACGGTGACGATGATTTCCTAGGGGTAGGCAGCCCACCCAAGAGGCCAAGGGGGGAGGGAGAGTTAGATTCTGTAATCCCTTTTTCTAAAAGGGACCTAAAGGGGGTGGTCAATAAAAATGATGATAGCGTCGTTGTGTC